>JBBPSV010000754.1:0-13975 GCA_038093795.1 Retiboletus fuscus
AGGTCATACCAGGCACAAAATGCCCCAGTATATGCAAAGTCAAACAACTGTCCCAATGAGTTGTCATTTTGATGTGACCACTATTCCACCAGATCCTACCCAAATATGTTGACCAAGAGATAGATTTGTAGCTAAGAGCAGGGGCCTCCTTCCCTCTACCAATAGTTAAGGCCTTGGACTACCTATAGAGTTAGTACATTTCAATTAGTGAAAAACATGCAAACATTGGAACAGTTGTTTGAGCCACTGTACCTACCATCAGACTACTCTTCTCACCACCGGACTATCATTCCCTTCTCTGGACACACGTCCGGAATATCCTCCCTCCTGGACCATTCCCTTCTGGTACTTCACCTCTGCCTCAAACCCTCTTTGGGGACGAACCCATCACACCCCTCACCCTTTATACTACCTGGACTTCTCCATAGGAGCTGGGTTAGTTGATCTTCAGTGCTTCAAGCTGCTCACAGATCTGTGGTGGGATTGGTATGGCACCGTTGTCCCCCTGCTGGTGAGAGTTTGGTATTTGTCTGCCAGGATGGACAACTTTTCGCTTAGACTGTACTGCATTGACAGGGTGTCAAGCAGGTTTGAGTCATGGTTGGCAGGGAGCCAAGATTAGGGTGTGATGAATGGATGTAGCATATGCAGGGAGCATTGGATGCCATTCGTGAGAGATCAGGGTAAGTGGGGGAGGAAAGAAGGGGGGAGTTAGCAATGGCAAATGTCTGAAGGTGACAGAGGGACTTATGCATTGATCACTTCACTTTGGTCTGAGCAGGTTTGGAGGAGGATGGTGTCTAGCATGTCTCAGAGGACATCATCATTGATTAGAAAGAGATCAAAGGCTCTCAGGGAGGCGATGCAGTTGTGCCAGCATTGACACTGCTGTTCCTGGTAGACGAGAAGGGCACATTGTTGGTTCTTGTTGTGTGAGTTTCACCATTTGTGATTCTCAATTGTGGACCAGAAGCAAATGTGCATCTGGATGTGGGAGGGATCCCAGCTGTGGTCATACATGAAGGGGACCATGCATATCAAGGATTGGCTGAACTGCTCCATGGATAAGTTCTCATCTTGTGTGACACTTGATTTGTCACATGCCAAGGATGTGGGAACAAGCATGGGTGTACTGTCTGCAGAGGGGACTAAGGAGAGGGTGTCATCATCTACTGCATAGGATAGAGAGGCATCGGTGATGTCCAAGCCTTCATTGGTGAAGTACCAGAGTTCACAGAATTTGTGCTGCTTTATCTTTTGAATGGCAACTTGCGAAGGCAGGATGATGGGTTCTGAGGGGACCGGGATGTTGGGGATGGCTACAAATTTTGCCTTGTTCTTCTTCCACTCCTTCTTAAGAATTTGGGCCTCTTCTTCTTCCTGCTGGCGGTGCTCCTGGACTGTGTGTTCTTCTTCTTTGGCCATAGCAATGATCTCCTCTTCTCGTTGTCTGGCCCAAGTTTCCTTGTCTCTGTTGTTATTGATGGTCCATTGTTGGGTAAGAAGGTCAGTGGCTTGTTGCTCTGATAGACCTGCCTCTATGAAGGGCACCCTGTCACCTGCGAAGGCAGGAGTCACATAGTTTGGAGGTACCACATTGTTGGGGTCTTGTATGGCTGAGGTGGAGTAACAAGCAAAGCTGGAAGAGTGAACAAAAGACAAAAGAGAAGGCAGTGTCGATTGCGAGTGATGCTAGGATGTGAAGTGGGCAAAGGAAAGAGTCATGCCACTTCGCTTACTCATACATGGACTGTATTCTAGGTCAGTCTTGTGACTCAACCATCCTAGAACATCATCAGGTCAAGGCTCTTGAACTTGTGAAAGAGCCATTCCACTGGATGAAAGTGGTAGCTGCATAGGGCTCATGATACTGGTATGCAAGTAGACAGATGTTGGTATCCATGCCTGGACTTGGTCATGTGGGTGATGAGTGCCAACAAAGTGGCAAGCATGACATGCATGTGTACTGCATGAATGGGCAACAATTGAACAGCAATCAGGGAGCAATCAGGTGATTACTATAGTTCATGCATTATCTTTCAAATATCATTGGTAGATCATGTGGCAGCACATATGTATAAGATGTACTTGGGGCTTTTTGTTTGCTGGTATTACAGATAGTGACCAACTTTTTGCCAAAATGAATATTTCAAGTATCACCTAGTTGTTTACTGGAGCAGGTATTTTGAATACTTGCCACCCCATTGTCTTTGGCCATACTTATTATTTTGACTGACCTTTAGACTCGGCCATCATGCATGTCAATATTTCAACTCATCTCCAACATACTTTCCTTTGTGAGTATTTCAAGTTCTGTTTTCACCTTTTGTCCGACCTTTACACATCTGTTTGTGAAAATTGTACTGTCAATATTTTTTTGGATGGAGATGGGGCTGATATCCAAATTATGTACATGTATTACTTTCTGGCATGGCTGGAGAAAACAATTATGAAATTTACCTGTCAGATCTTGGGGTTGGCGTCTTCAATAAGTGTTATCAAAACATTGAGAGATTATGCCAATACTCTTGGTCATATTGCTGCCACCAGATCTAGCATATAGACTTGAAGCGAGGGGTGCACCATATATTGTATCCCAATATAGGTTGGATATCTGCTGCTGAATGTTAGGGTAGCAGAAATGAGGATATACAATATATATGCCACTCATCATATCAATTTATAAGTTTCTGAAATGTCCAGGTGATATCCCTGGGTGTTTAAAAGACGGACATTCCTACAAATGTGCATTGCATGATCCCATTGATATAGGTCGCACAATTCCCTCACATTCTCATGCATGCTGGGCTGTAAGAAAAATCATGACAGACAATGTATTGACAGAATATATGATCACATGGCAGGAAGGAACAAAGGTTGTAGAACAAGGGTGAATCTACCACATCAACCTGTGTTGGATGGTGATCTGCCACTGAGGGTTCACAGTCATCAACCTCAATACTTTCCTACTGCCGGGATAATCCAGAAGATTGTCCTGGAAGATCTGCACCATGATACTATAAAAATTAAGCATCTCTTGCTGACTGTAGCTGAGGGGATTTACTTACCTCGCAACCCCCTTCTCATACTCTTCTCTCATAGTGGAATCTTTGCGAGCTGTTTCACACAGAACATTAAGCATGTAATCCACATAATTCCAAAATTTGCTGCTGTTGAAATGCACAGGCTTACCCTCAAGCCCAAACCCAGAGTCCCCCACACTGAGCTTATCAATCTCATCAATGTTTTCATCTGAGTCAGGAATACCTTCAGCATCAGCATCAGCTTCAGAGAAAGCATCATTGCTGTATGTAGATTCAGGAGCTCTCTCTGGAGCTGTAGTGGCACTTTCTTCAGCAGGATCTTTCTCGACCATCTCTCTGATATTGATGCCCAGCTCCTGTTTGAGCTTCCTTTGCATGTCTACCTTGAGCATGGGAATAAGGCAGGGGGTGAAGCAAATGCTGAGTGGTACAGTTTTGATGTCACCAGTACCAATAAGGAAGATATGGAGGCAGCAGCACTGAAATCACTGGGTCAGTGTTCCGTTCACTTCTGTGCAAGTTCACTCACAAGGAAAGCCATCCTATTCCAGTGTGTAGCTTCCAACTCCATTCCTGAACTTGGATGTGCCAGTGTCTTTGTAACATCAATAATACATGTCTTCTTGACAATGGATGATGTCAACTTCATTTTGTCAGATCCATTGTATTTCAATTTAGTCGCTGATTGCTTGCACATACCTGCATCTTCAGATGGGAGCAAATAGTTGTGAGCAACTTGGTCACTGTTGAGCGAAGACTGGACTTGAGCTCTGCATCATCAAAAATGCCTGCCAGAATCTTGAAAATGTCCTGATGTTCAAAAATAAAGTCCTATGAATTGCATTGTCAATGAAGTCAGTAATCAAGTGCAACTGGGAGCATAAATTTGCCATGATATGCTGCTGTGCATCTGTTACATAGGCAGTAATGTTTGGAGAAAGTACACATGCCAAGAGGCAATTATGAAGGGCAGTCTGTTGAGAGAGCCATAGTTAGCTTTGCTGTTAACAGAAGTATAGACATACCTTGAAGTCCTTTGAAGCTAGGGTTTCTTGGAGTAGGGTAGATCTGCCAGCATGAGTTTCGATCTTGTACTTGATGAGTGAAGCTTTCATGTTGACTAGCATATGGTATACATCTCCTGTCTAGAGATTCATGGTGATGAGATGTGAAGACAATGTGCAAAGGTTGACTTACCTCAATAAACTCAAGATTCTTCTCAGGAATCTCAAGCGTGTTGCAAAGGTCCTTGGCATAAGTTTTGAGTTGCTTTACACACTGAGGATCAAGCTGCATAGGGTCAGAGTTGAAGTCATCAGGAGGGTCGCTCCTTTGCTGGTGAATGCCTGCACTGATGGACTTGTCAAGCTGTGAGGATATGTTGGAAGGGGGTCTTGCGTGTCAATGAGGCTGAGAGCATGGAGGTGGCTCAAGATCCTGGTCAGTAGTGTTCATAGAACCAAGCACTCTTCCATTTGGTGGCAAGAGACCGTTACTCAAGCTGGAGGTGCACGTTGAACCTCGAGAACTCACCATGGCTGAGGAAGGACAAGTAGATGGAGAGCTATGACCAGTGGTGGTTTGCAATTGGTACTGTTGAAACATCATGAATCAGTGGTGTCGGACTCAGATAACTCTGGGGGGGTGGCATGCTGAATGCTGTGCTTTTGAGTGAAGAGACACATTGCTGGGTCTGTCACCTGACAGATCATCAGAGATCTCCAAGTCACATGGTGCACAGACTTGGAGTGAAAAAACACAGATCAAAAGTAATATGGTGTAACATGGGTTGTACGGTACACATAAAGTGGGCTATAGATCGTAGCGATAGTACTAATGCTGTCTGCTTGGGAATGGACCATATGAAGCCATAGTCACATGGGGAAATGATGTTTGAGTGGTATTATTAATGCCTGGCACCCTGTGTTGGTCCAAAAAAACTAAAAAATTCTGAAGGGAAATAACCAATGGGAGTTTGGCCCTGACTACTGCTGCTACCGTTGTACATCAAGTGGGGAGGTGGGGGATTCATTGTATGATGAGGAGCAGCATGCATACTATGTAATGAGTTGGACCCATTTGATGCTCCTTCATATTCAGAATGACTATTTGGGACCTGAGACTGCACATGGTAGCTGAATTGTCCTTGAGCAGATCCAGGAGGACTGCAGTGACTCACCACCGGTATCAGAATTGGATAAACCACAGGCCCAATGTTCTGATGTAATGTGTACATTTGAGGCAAAGGAGCAAATGTCTGATACTGGTCTGGAATGGGAATGGGCCTGATAGGGGCAGTGGATGAAGATGGAACTGAGTTGTTGGACCCTGTCAAGGAAACAATCCTGTCAAGTGGCATTGAAGATGGCAGTGGACAAGGGTGCTGTGATGTAGTAATGACACATGGTGTGGGCTGTGTTGACAGCGTTTGTGCAGGATGATCGACTGGATCAGATAAAGACATCTTGGTTTGTTTTCATGCTTGCTTTGATTGCTGATCAAATATGGGTGGAGGTGAGGCTGGTACACCCAGATGTACACTCCAACCATGTACTGGGGCAGAACTGGGCACTTGCTGGGCCTTCTTCTGGTGGACCTTCTGAGCTGCCTGTTGATAAACCTGGTGAACATCCTGAGCTGCAACATGTAAAGGGGTTTCTCATAAAGATGCAAGCAATGCAGCACAAATAAAGGCATAATTGTGAATAGAGAAAGTATTGAGAAAATAGTTTGTGGTCTTCTCGTGGCAGATTACAGGCTTTGTGTTACGCTTTGCCATGGGCTAGGCATGGTCTCAGGGAGTCAAGCGGACCAGGGTGGTAGTGTCGGAAGCTTGTACGATGCGGAGAACCTCTAGCCATGGTGCTACTAGAGGGCTGCCCTTGCTAGGGAAGCGAAGGGTGGTTTGGGACTGAGGTGAGGATCAGACGAAGTCCGCAAGAACTCGTTAGATTGAGAAGATCAAGCTTAGTGTTACAGGTTGAGTACTACGGTTTAAATAGGCAAGCCATGGTAAAGGAATAGAACTAGATGGAACATCGAGGAATGAGGATGAGTCAGGCATAGAACTAGGTAGAACGCTGAGGAACAAAGATGAGTCAGCATACATGAGGTATGGAAGCCAAGGGAATGTCCAGGAATGTATGAGTAATATCATAACAGAAGGTATCGCCAGGTGGGGTTCGAACAGCGAGACGACATAGTGCAAGGTGGGAAGTAAGCATAGGGTAGAGGAATGAAGCGTAATGAAGCGTGGTAAGGAAGGTAAGAAAGGAAAAACATAACATTACCCCCCCATGAGGGTCAAGACACCGTCGCAGACATCTACAAATCGCAGGCCCCCATAGCGGGTGAGCCGGTCACATTAGCGAAGGCAGTATCATCCCAGACGTCATTATCCACTCCTGAGTCCAAGTCTGGAGAGTGGGAACAGTGGCACAGGCAGCTGGGGACCATGCGGCAGGTGCTGCGGGAACGACGGGTCCATGGTAGGAGCGGTGGGGTGAGGAAGGGTGTGACGAGTGCAAGGAGGCGGGAGAGGTAGAGGGCGAGGGCAGCAGAGGAGCATGGTGCAAAGGGCACTGTCGCTGAGAGTGGCCGGGACGGAAACAGTGGCAAATCGGGCACTGATAGACCCCACACTGGACACGCTGGTGACCGAGGCAGTGGCATTGAAAGCAGGCCTCATGAAAGTGAGGGTGGGACGGGAGGAGGGGAGTGTTGCCGAAGTTGCCAGTCCAGCAGGCTTCAATGCATTCCACGATGTTGAGCTCTTCAGAATTCAATGGGGAGGAAGAGGCTGAGGGGGTGGAGACCAAGGTAGAGCCAAGGTGGGTGTAGCGAGCGAGGTCCTGGAGGTAACGATCCCGGTCGTGCATAAATTCTAACATCCTGAGCTGGTAGAATGCTAGGAGGAGGTTGGTCTCAAGTTCCATCTGGATATGGGACAGGGTATGGTTGCAGAAGGTGGCATTGGTGTCAGAGGAGGCAGAGGGGGCACGCACAAGAGCGGTGAGTCAGGCTACCTGGAGGGTGGCAAGATAGAGGGAGTGGAGCGCTGATCCATAGTCAAGGTGTGCACCAATGGGGACGGCATACCTGGGGTCCCGGAGGAAACGGAGGAGGGTGCAGGACTTGGCATCAGTGGGAAGATCAGGGCACATCCGATGGGCATGTTGTGGGAGGTCTACGGATTCGATGGTGCCAAGATAGGCAGCAAGGCAAACAGGGGGTTCAGCGAGCTCGGGGATAGAGATGGTGGGTCAGCTCCCCCAGCCAGGAGTGGCGACATGGGAGGTGGGGGACGAGGTGTTGTCGACAATCATAGCGCCAGGGTTCAGAACGGAAGGAGGCGTATGGTAGGAAGGAGAAGAAGAAATACTTGAGACGCTAGGAGGCATAGAACGAGGAGCAGGAAGGCTAGGCTGAGGAGTTGGATTGGGGTGAATCTCTCTGTTGGAATAGTCGGAGAGGGTGAGAGAAGTGACAGAATCAAGGACAGAATCAGTAACAGATTCGGGAGGCAGTGAACTAGCACGTCAGGGAGGGATAGGAAGGATGAGTTCAGGAACATCAGAGCAGGGCATGGTATAGTGGAAGGTTCTTAGGTGGGTTGTCAGGTGGGCTGAGGAGGGAAGTCCTTAGGGTGACGTTTCTTATAGGCAGTCAGGAGGAGTTTGGAATTCTTCAAATTCCGCTCAGGTTCCCAGGAATTGTCTTCTGCTGAGTATCCCTTCCAACAGATCAGGAAGCGCCGTCGGGAGGGTGGTCCCTGATGGCAGAGGATGCGGTCCACAAGGTACTCTTCTTCAGGGCCTATGTGGTCAGGAGGGGGTTGAGGGAAGTTCAGACCATGGACAGCAGTTTCCTTGGCAGGGGAGACAAGGGAGGCATGGAAAACAGGGTGGATTTTCCAAGTTTTGGGGAGGCATAGGTGATAAGTGATAGGGGAGAGAACCATAATGATTTCAAATGGTCCTTTGCATTTCGGAAGGAACTTGGGATCTTTCTGAAGGTGGTGGAGGTTTCTGACTTCTAGCCAGACCTTATCTCCCAAGGCGAAGGGTTTAAAACGTTGTTGGGTTCAAGAAGCCATAGTTGCTCTAGCAAGTTCATGGGCAGCTTTGGCTTCATCCCTTGCCTTAGTGAGCCGAGACAGGTGGAGTTCTACCATGGGGAGGTTAGAAGGTGAGAGGATGGAGGGAAGGGGTTTGGGTTCATAGCCCATTTGGAGGAAGAACGGAGATTGGTTGGTGACGGAGTGGGGGCGGTGGCTATGGGCAAATTCAGTGAAGGTTAAGAGCTCAGTCCATGAGGTGGAGTTATCCCCGCAAAAGATCCAAAGATAAGTTTCGAGCTCCTGGTTCATCTGCTCTGTTTGGCCATCCGTTTGTGGGTGATAAGCAGTGGATAGATGGAGGTCATAGTTTAGGATTCTTCCCATCTCTTTGGCAAACGCCGAGGCGAATTGGGGTCCCCTGTCGGAGATGACTCGATCGAAGAGCCTGAAATGTCGGTAAACTTTGTGAAAGTAGAGGGAGGCAACATCAGCTGCCGAAGCGGATTTGGTAGTTGGGCAGAATATCGCCCCCTTGAAGGCTCGATCCACCCAAACGACTATAGAATCTTTGTCATTAGAGGCAGGGAGGTCGGTGATTAGGTCAACTGATATGTCCTGGAAGGGATGGGAGGTGGAGGTAGCGATGGGGGTCAGAGGTGGGACTCCGGGATGAGTATTGGACTTGCACTGCTGGCAAACCACACATCCCTCTACGTAGTTTCGGACAAAGGATGCCAAGCCGGGCCACCAGAACTCCATAGAAACGAGTTGTCGAGTCTTGAGGTATCCAGGGTGTCCGGCTGTCTCATGATCATGGCATCTCCATAGGATTTCATGTCGGAGGTCTCCATCCAGGGGAACATATACACGGTCTTGATAAGTGAGTATTCCCTCCCGATTTTGCCAGTCGGAGAGCTGGGAACGAAATGCTGTGGGGATATTTTCATCTACAGCCTGGAGCAAGGTCAAGGCAAATGGGTCAGTAGCTGAGGCCAAGCGGATCTTTGTGGAGAGGGTGATGTTGATGACATTGACAAAGAGCGATAGGGGGAGTAGGGTTACAAGGGAGTTGTCTGAAGCATCCTTTGGGAAGTGGTCTGCGTGTCAGGAGAGGGCGTCTGGGCCCGCAAGTTGAGATCCCAGCACATGGATCAGTTTGAGGTCAAAATCAGCCAGGTCAAGTAACCAACGAGCTTGTCGTCGATTCAGGGTATGGGGTTCCCAGAAGTAGGTGAGATTCTTGTGGTCGGTGAACACTCAAACTTGGTGAGCAGATCCCCATAAGTAGTGGGACCAGGTTTTAAGCGCTCAGAGCACAGCCAGAAGTTCTCGGTCATGGATGTCGTAGTTTTGTTGGGTAGAATCGAAACTTTGGGAAAGGTAGGAGCAGGGATGCCATTCACCATTGGGATCTGCTTGGAGGAGAATTCCCCCAGAGGCATAGAGGGAGGCGTCAGTGGTGATAGTGAAGGGGGCTGAGAGGTCTGAGACTCGAAGAACTGGTTGGGAGGTAAACCATGCTTTGAGTAAGTCAAATGTGGATTGGCAAGGACTGTTCCATGACCAGGTGGTAGTTTTCTTTGTAAGGTCAATGAGAGATTGGGCAATAGTGGAGTAGTCAGGGATGAATCATCGGTAAAAGTTGGCGAAACCTAGGAAAGATCGGACTTCTTTTACAGAGGTGGGAGTGGGCCAATGGGCGATTCCATCCAACTTGGTAGGGTCCATGGCGATTTCGTCTGGGAAGATAATCATTCCAAGGTACTCAACTTCGTCTTGGTCAAAAAAGCACTTCTCAGGTTTCAGATGAAGGTGAAGTTCTTCCATCCACTGCAACACTCAGTGGGTTTGTTTGGTGTGGGTTCGTTGGTCAGGGGAGAAAATGAGGAGGTCATCCATATAGATGAATAACCACCCTTCTGCGATGAGATCTCTAAACGAGTCATTCATGAACCGTTGGAACGTGGGGGGAGAGTTAGTTAGTCTGAAAAACATGATATTGGGTTCAAACAGGCTCCGGTGTGTGATGAAGGCAGCTTTCCACTGGTCCCCTTCCTTAATGCGGACGTTGTTGTATCCCCATCGGACATCCATCTTGGTGAACACTCTCGCCCCCTGGATCCGGTCCATGAAGTCCTGGAGGAGGGGAAGAGGATATGCGTCCTGAATAGTTTGTTCATTTAGGTGTCAGTAGTCCTGGCAGGGCCATAGGCCAGGCTTCTGCCCTGGTTGGGCTTTCTTCTTAACGAAGAAGAAAGGGGAGGCCTGAGGGGATTTTGAGGGGGAGATTTTACCCAAGGCTAGGTTTTCGTCAACGAACTTGTCTGTAGCCTGCCGTTCATCGGCGGAGAGGGGGTAGATTTTGGCGATGTGGGGGACAAAGTTCTCCTTTAGATTAATGGTATGGTCGTAGGGACAAGATGGAGGGAGTACATTTGCGGCTTCTTCAGCAAAAACTTCCTTATATTTGATGTATTCCTCTGGAAGGGGAGAGGAGACAGGCACTTCAGGGAAAAGCATGAGGCTGGATGTGATGGAGAGGTGGGAGATGACTGGGGCTGGGATGAATTGTGAGCCGCATCAGATAATCTGATTGATGGTGTATTGGTCGTGGGCTCGGGTCAGAAAGTCACATTCGTCTTCCCACCCATTGTAGGCATAGAGGCACTCATCCTGGATGGAGTTGACAAAGATGTGGCATGGTGGTGGTCTAGGAGGAACAATGAGTTTTTCTTGTCGTAGGTACACTCCTTGGTGGAGAGAAAAAAGGAGCTTGGATTCGTCGGTGGTTTCAGCAATTCAGAGCATCTTTTTTACCCAGTCGATGGTAGGGTTGGTCTTTTGGAGCCAGGGGATTCCAAGGAATAAATTATCCTTGCTTAGGTGCATGACATGGCAGGAGATCTGGTGAACCAATCCCTCGGTTGAGACGAAGAGGTGAGTGACGTATCAGATGGTTCCCTTGTTATTGACAGTTCTGTCGGCATTCTTGGCATAGACCGGGTGGTTGAGTTTGGTTAGGGGGATTTTGTGTTTCTTGGCAAAGCCCCAATCAATGCAGCAGACATCAGCTCCGCTATCAACTAAAGCTTGGGTATCAATGGTTTGCAGGGTATGCGAGGGAACGATAACTTGTACTGGAATTTGCATAGATTTCATAGTAGAAGTTACAAGTACCGAGGCACTAGGGGACGTAGATGTTGGAGCAGGTCCCCGCTTTAAAAATCCTGGGAAAAGGAAACTCTTCTGACAGCTACCCCATCCTCGTCTTTGTTGGCATCATCGGGAATTTCTTCTAGCTTCGGGAGATCCGAGGTAGCGACTACTTTGATCGCGGGTTTCTTGCCCTTGGAGAATTTTGGACAGTTAGTGGAGAGGTGTCCTCTTTCCCAGCAATGGAAGCAAAGGTTGTTCTCAATGCAGCATTTTCGTTCGGCAGGCGTGAGTTTGGGGATAGGGGTGGTACGTACAACATCCATGTCCATGGCATCGGGATCAAGAGTGGTTGATTTCGAGGTGGAGTGGAACCCATGGAAGACTTTTCCACTTCCTTGCTTTGCAAGATCTCTAGCTCGCTCCTTCATAGCAGCGAAGTGGGTGGCCTTGGAGTACCAGTCTTCGATCTTGTCTGGAGGGGTTTCCATACTTTGGATCTTCCACATAAGAGGTTCCGGGATTCCGATGGCATAATAGCTAATGAGGATGTTGGGGTCAGTGACTTTGGAGATAGCAACGTGGTTTTGGAAGCAAGCCATGTACTCAGTGAGGGAAGGGGAGTAGTCTCCGTGCTTGTTCTTGACCATTTTGGTTGTGGCGAGCCAGTGTAGGCTGGAGGTGATGGTGTCTTTTCAAACAAAGGATTTCAAGAAAGAGTCGCAGAAGTCAGCAAAGGTTCCTAGGTTGAGTGTGGCCTGGGCGAGGATCTTCTGTCTGAAAGTAGTGGCCCAGACTTTGGCCGATCCTTTCTTCATGAAGGATAGAGCGTACGCTACCTTCTTGGCATCAGTGTTGTAGACTTCAGAGTTTACAGCCAGGTAAAAGGTGACAGTCCCAAGCCAATCTTCAGCTTTGGCAAACGACCCGTCGAAGTCTTCAGGGGTTCCGAGATGGAGCTCGGTGGGTTTAGTTGTCAGAGCAGCCGGCATAGCAGATTGGGGAGGGATGGCAGATGATGGTGGATAAGAGAGAGGAAATCCTCCAAAGGGTGGATTACGCGCTCGGGGGGTTGGCGAAGGCGGGGTTGGTTCCCTGGGGATGGTAAGTCTGGAAGAGAACTGGTGTCGAAGAGTAAGCTCTTCTTCGGGTCCGAAAAGAGTGTCAAGGTCTAGGTCCGGGTTGGTATCCAGGGAGGACACAGTATCTTGGGGGGCTTCCGACTCAGATAGGTTGGTAGGAGGGGGGTCCCGAGGTCTGGACCAGCAGGGATCAATGGAGGGGTGTTGGGACACTATGGTTGTTCAAGGGGGTCAAGGATTTGAGGGATCTGCTCACGGAGAGCATGCTCGAGAATCAGAGGGGATAGTGGAACTGCAACGGAGGTAGTCCACGCAAGAAGAAGCTTGATCTTTTGTTATGCTTTGCCGTGGGCTAGGCATGGTCTCAGGGAGTCAAGTGGACCAGGGTGGTAGTGTTGGAAGCTTGTACGACGCGAAGAACCTCTAGCCGTGGTACTACTAGAGGGCTGCCCTTGCTGGAGAAGCGAAGGGTGGTTTGGGACTGAGGCAAGGATCAGACAAAGTCTACAAGAACTCGTTAGATTGAGAAGATCAAGCTTAGTGTTACAGGTTGAGTACTACGGTTTAAATAGGCGAGCCGTGGTAAAGGAATAGAACTAGATGGAACATCGAGGAATGAGGATGAGTCAGGCATAGAACTAGGTAGAACACTAAGGAACAAAGATGAGTCAGTGTACATGAGGTATGGAAGCCAAGGGAATGTCCAGGAACGTATGAGTAATATTGTAACAGAAGGTATCGCCAGGCGGGGTTCAAACAGCAAGATGACATAGTGCAAGGTGGGAAGTAAGCATAGGGTAGAGGAATGAAGCGTAATAAAGCATGGTAAGGAAGGTAAGAAAGGAAAAACATAACACTTTGTTCGTCCCATTAGGTTCCTCTCCTGACGTATGGCAATTGGTACAAGTTTTATACACTTGGAATCCACACAATTATGCTGTAAATTGATGGCACAAACAATGTCCTTATGTCAATTAGAACAGTGTTTCGAGTTGCAACTTGTAATATGCTTATGATACAGGATACAACAGCCTTCTGAGCAGTTAAGTGGAGCCTTGGAAGGTGGAGCATGGGGTGTAGGGCTGGTTCAAATTCAAACAATTGGATGGCAATATGTTCGACAGCACTGCAGTTGGGGTCACTGATCAAGATCTTGAGTATGCATCCAATGGAGAATCCTGAGTGAGATACAGCATGAGTAAAAATGACATTGCCATTGAGTTTAACTTTGTCCCCATGTTTCGCCATCAAGGTATCACCTTGAAAATATTTACTGTCTGACCCAGAGCCATTCGTGTCACCAATTTTGGCACACTGGGTGGTCTCCCATCACATAGCTTCAGAAAGCTGTGTCTTTGCCCTTGACATGCTGCATTTCACAGTGGAAGGAGCAGGGATGCAAATAATCTGACCTGTTCCTAGATATTGATGAAGTTAGTACACTTAACTTGAGCACTGTGCAATGCAAATACTACTTACCTGGAGCATCTGTAGACTCATTCTGCAACATGTTGAGGTTGATACCAAGCAGACATGCTTGTGCTGGGTGCTCAGAAGGAAAACTCAGCACAAATGGCCCCACATGGACCCATTTCTCCAAGTTTTTCTCATACCAGTATCCACCAGTGACAACATGC
>JBBPSV010000755.1:0-13969 GCA_038093795.1 Retiboletus fuscus
CAAAATCAAATAACTGTCCGCATGAGTTGTCACTTTGAAATGGGTGCCATTTCATCAGATCTGATCCAAATCTTTTGACCCTTGCACCAATAGAAAGCCTAAAGTACATACTACATTTCATACACTCATAGTTAGCTCTTGGTTAGGGGGTTATTGAGGATTATTGGCTTTAGTGCAAAACTTTCAAACATGCGGACAGTTTTTTGAGCCACTGTATAGTGTGACATTTAAGGCAAAGGAGGCCTTCATAGCTCAGATCCATCAGGAGGCATTGGCAGATTTTCCTGAGAAGTTGGAGGGTAGAGCTGCTTTGAGTTCTGTCATGGTTACTGTGAGGGCAGGGTTCAAAGGTACTTGGAGGGTCTGTGGGGGTAGGTGTCATATCCCAGATTGAATCACCTTCTCTCTGGTCCTTTAGATACAACTCCGAGCCTAGAAATGTGAACTCTGACCTGTTTTCACCTACTCTGATGTAGAAACAATGGAAAGTTTGGTGGTAACTTTCCTATATGTGAAGGGTATGTTCATTCGTCCCTATAAGGAGGTCCAAAAGGCAGAGGTGGAATGCCGGATAGGAGTGGTCCACAGATGGGATGGTCCGAAGATGGTCCAGACTGGGCAAAGGCAGTCTGAGGGTACAAGTGATAGTCCAGACTCATTAGTCCAAGATGAAAGGCAGTTAGTGACGGTGAAGATGATGAAGACGTGCAGATGGGTAGACGTGTGATGTGGGAAATACGTGTGTAAGGATCCCAAAGGTAAGATCCAAAGTCGGAAGATGTATTCAAAATCAGATGTACAAGACTTTATAGTCTGGGCATATCCTGGACTGTGAAGGGTCAAAGTATAAATGACATACGAACTCTAAAAAGTGGAGGAAATACAAGATAATGTGTAACAATGTCAGTGACATGTGTCCAAGACTGCAAAAGGGTATATCGAAAGTACTATGAAGTGATAAAGCAAAACTGATGCAAACCAGACTAAGACAACGTGGACCGGACTGACATGGATTGACTGGATTGACTTCAGACTGGCATGGATGGACTGGATAGACCTCAGATATGTTCCTATATGAGAACAGAGATCCTCGGATCTCTACACCGACCTCTCCAGACCTCTGGAAATGTACTTGGACTATCTCCAAATCTAATAGGACCAACTCTGAACCTCTGACAGTCAACTCCTTGATTGTATCTCAAAACTCCGACCCAATTTCATCCAGTTGCAACTCCAGACCTTTGGAATTGTTACCAGTACCCCTATTGGTCATACAGGATCTCTTTTGGGTCATATCCAATTTCTCATTACTCTCCATCATCCCTGCATAATGGTTCATCTCCATTTATCCTTGTAACACCCCCTGACTGACACCTGACTGACATCTAGTTGCCATCTAGTTACCTACCCCTGAAAATACTTGTACCTTTGGACATAGTAGTTACACTGACTCTGAACCACTTTGTATATAAACTGTACCTACAACTCCTGTAAACTCCTTAGCTTGAATATCAACTTGGAAGACCCTCTTAGTCTGCTTCTCTTGATCTATGGTCTTCACCAACACATCCCAGATTTGACAACAGGTCCTTCCAGCCTCTCATTATCCCTCCAAGTCAGTCATAACTCATCTGTGACTCATCTCCAAGCATGTCCAACTCAACTCCAAAATATGGGACTGGACTCCAGCAAGGGCACCACATATATGTTGAAGCCAATGTCCCACATTGACCTCCAAGATTCCGGATGTCCAGAATCTCCTTTGGAGAAGCTCCCCCTGTGTCCATCTGACACATCTCCAACTCTGATTTAGGTCTCTAACAGTAGGGGTGCAAAGGTCCTGGTATGTGTGGGGATGGTTGCTGCAGTCAGTGGGTTGGCAGCTCCTGATGGTGTTGCTGGGTTATGGTGGCGATGGGATCTCAATGGTTGTTGTTGGATTTCAGGGATGTTGAAGTCCTCAGTATCGTCAGGTTAGAGACCATACATTCTGCTGGGACTTGTGGTGGTTGTAGGCTTGGTCCTTCACCTAAGTAGATGGGGCCAGGGAGAATCTTGGTCTTTTGTTATGCGAAGCATCACAGCTGGGATTTCCTCTTATAATTATTGTCAAGGCAATACTTACAAAGAGACCAACATCTGACATTAACTTGGGGTAGAGGAGGACAGAGGGTTTCGAGTGGTGATTCTTAGAGACTCATGGTAAATCAAGCAATGCTTGTATTGCATAGACCAAGATTGGGATACAAGTACAGGAGAGATGAGTATTCATAGACCAGAATGATGCACATGGACCAAGAAGATAACAATAGGAAATAGAGCACAAAGACTATTCTGGAAGGTGGGGGACACTGGCTGTTGTGAAAGCAATGGAGGAGGAGTAATAAGTCCAACAAATGTCTAGAGAATCATGATAAAAGAGAATAGAAGATCCTAGAAGGACCTGTGAGAATAATACAACCAACACTAGTATATCAAGTGACAACATTGCCTCTCCATGAGTATAGTTGGTGGTAGATGGCAAATAACAGTATATGAGATCGAAGAAGAAAGAAAACTGTAACACCATCGACCCTCATTGGTCCAAACCCCAAGGGCAACCTACTTCCACCAATCTTTCTGAATCAGAAGAACCTCAAGACTTGTCATCCTCTCAGGAATCTAATCCAGATCTCAACCTTGACACCATCTTTGACCAAGAAGAAGAACTTACCCTTTGATATCAGTTCTTAGCCAGATTAAACATCCCCAGAGAACCTACACCACCCTCCCCAACCCCTCAAACTCACAATCCTCCTTTTGGAGGATTTCCCCTCTTGCACCCACCACTACCACCAACCACTCCAATGGCCCCAACTAGCAAGCCCACCAAACTCTGCCTCAGAATCCCTGAGGACTTCAATAGCTCATTTGATAAGGCTAAAGACTGGCTTGGAACTGTCATGTTCTATCTAGTGGTCAATATTGATGTCTATGACTCTAATGCCAAGAAGGTGGCCTATACCCTATCCTTCATGAAGAAGAGGTCAGCCAAGGTCTGGGCAGCCACCTACCAACAGAAGATCCTCACCAAAGCTACCTTAGGTCTTGGCATGTTTGATGAATTCACTGATGCCTTTTCTAAGTCCTGTGTATGAAAGGACACCATCACTTCCAGCCTCCACTGGTTGGTGACCACCAAAATGACCAAACACAAGAATAGGAGCAGTTACTCCTCCTTTCTCACCAAGTACACTGCCTGATTCCAGAACCACATTGTGATTGCCAAGGTTACTGATCTGAACATTCTGATCAATTACTATGCCATTGGTATCCCAGAGTAGCTTATGTGGAAGATCCAGTCCATGGAGAACCCTCCTGATAAGGTGGAGGACTGGTATACCAAAGCTGCTCATTTCATGGCTATGAGGGAATGGGCTCAAGATCTCTCTAAGCAGGAAAGTGGGAAGGCCTTCCATGGGTTCCATACTTCAACATCCAAGACCCCAACTGTCAACCCTAATGCCATGGATGTTGATGCTGTCCAAACCACTCAAATTCCCAAGTTAACTCCTGCAAAAAGGAAGTGCTGTTTTGAGAACAATCTCTGTTTTTGCTACAGGAAATCTGGCCACCAGTCTTCTAGTTGCCCTGAGTTTACATCTAAACTGAAATTGCCCACAGTCAAAGCTCTCTCTGCTAGCTCTGATGTACCCAAGCTAGAAGAGATTCTGAATGACAAGGACAAAGATGAAGAAGGAGTAACAGTGAGGTGGGTGTCATTCTCAAAGGATTTTTAAAGCAGGGACCTGCCACAATGTCTAAGTTCCCTAGTGCCTCAAGACTTGCAACTTCTACCACAAACTCTATGCAAATTCCAGTTCAAGTTATTGTCCCCTTGCACTCCCTACAAACCATTGACACCAGAGCTCTCATCGACAGTGGTGCAGATATTTGTTGCATCAACTGGAGTTTCACCAAGAAGCACCACATACCCTTAACCAAACTAGCTGAACTAGTATATGCCAAGAACACAGATGGCTTAATCAACAAGAAGGGAATCATCCATTATATGACAGATATTTGTGTCTCCACAGAAGGCCTTGTCCATCAGATCTCTTGTCATGTCATGCACATTGGATGAGACAATCTCTTCCTTGGGATCCCATGGCTGAAGAAGACCAACCCAACCATCAATTGGATGAAATGAACCCTATGCATTGCAGAGACCTCAGATGAATCTGCTCTCCTCTTCTCACTGCATCACAGAGTTTACCAATGACAAGAGAAACTCATTAACCCCCTGAGACCTCCCCCATGCCATGTTCATGTCAACTCTATTCAGGATGAATGTGATTTCCTTACCAGAGCTCATGACCAATACATGATCAATTGCATCATCAGATGTGAATCTCATTTTATCCCAGCCCTGGTGATCTCCTGCCTATCCATCTTCTCAGCTCTGGCCCTTTTCCCAGATATCCTGGTGGTTTTCCCCCTCCCAGAAGAGTACTCCAAGTACAAGGAAGTGTTCTTGGAAAAAGCATCAAATGTCCTACCTCCATCCCAACCATACAACAATGCAATTAACCTCAAGGAGGACTTTGCTCCCCATATCACCAAGGTCTATCTCCTCTCCCAAGACAAATGCCTGGCTATTGATAAGTTCATCAATGAGAACTTAGCATCTGGAAAGATCTCCCCTTCAAAATCTTTTTCATAAAGAAAAAGGCCCAGCCAAGATAGAAACATGGACTTTACCCCTGCCAAGACTATCATTGCCTAAATGTGCAGACCATATGTGATTCCAGCAGTGGAACTCCATCTCTCCCAGTTGAAGAAAGCCCAGGATGAAGCACTTGCTGCCTGTTACAATTCATTCATTTCCTTTTCACTTATGCCCTAGCCCTTGTATACTTTCACTTGTCTCATTGTCTGACCCCCAATTACCAATCCTTCCATGATGTTTCATCAACTTTGATGCCATGTCTTCACCTGACTCACTCTTTGTATTACCAATCCTTCCACAATATTCCATCAACTTTGATGCCACATCTTCACATGACTCACCCTTGTTCCTCATCATTCCTTCAAGTTCTATATGCTTACCTTAGCTGTTGCTTGACTTGTCTATTTAAACTGTAGCACTCGCACTCCTGTACTCTAAGCTTGATCTACTCAATCTATGAGTTACTGTGGATGTCATCTGAACCTTCAGCCTCTGTCTTTCCCTGGTCCACTCTCTGGTAATCTACCAAAGAGCAGACTCCTAGTAGCCCCATGGCCAAAAGATCCCACTGTTGCCCAAGCTTCCAACTCAGCCCTCCCCTTGTCTGCTTGACTCCTCAAGTTCACACCTAGCCTCAGGCAAAGCATAACAAAAGATCAAGCTTCTCTTGTGTGGACTACCTCTGCTGTAGTACCATTACCCCCTTGATTCTTGAGCATGCTCTTCATGAGCAGATACCTCAAATCCTAGGAACAACATAGCTTCCCAGCAGCCTACCATCGACCCTCATTGGTCCAAACCTTGAGGACAACCCACCCCCACTGACCTATCTAAGTTGGAAGAACCCCAAGACTCTTCACCATCTCCAGAATCTCACCTGAACTTCATCCTTGACACTACTTTAACCAAGATAAAGAACTCACCCTTCATCATCAGTTCTTGGCCAGATTAAACCTCCCCAGAGAACCTACCCCACCCTCTCCAACCACCCAAACTCATAATCCCTCCTTCGGTGGATTTTCCCTTTTGTATCCACTGCCACCACCACCAACTGCAGTCATGGACCCAACCAGCAAACCTACTGAGCTTCACCTTGGAACCCCTGATGACTTTGATGGATCTTTTGATAGGGCTGAAGATTGGCTTGGAATGGTCATATTCTACCTAGCCATCAATGTTGATGTCTATGACACAAATGCCAAGAAAGTAGCATATCCCCTCTCCTTCATGAAGAAGGGATTGGCTAAGATCTGGGCCACTACATACTGACAGAAGATCCTGGCCCAGGCCACCCTGGACCTAGAGACCTATGACAAATTTACCGATGCCCTCTCTAAGTCCTTCTTATGAAAGGATACCATTGCCTCCAGCCTCTACTGGTTGGCCACCACCAAGATGGTTAAACACAAGAATGGTACTCCCCCTCCCTTACTGAATACACTGCTCAGTTCCAAAACCATGTCACCATCACCAAAGTCACTGATCTGAATGTCCTCATCAGTTATTATGCCATGGGCATTCCAAAGTGGCTCATGTGGAAAATCCAGTCCATGGAGAACCCTCCCAATAAGATCAAGGACTGGTATACCAAAGCTGCTCACTTTGCCACTATGAAGAAATGCATACAAGATCTTACCAAGCAAGGAAGTGGGAAAGTTTTCCACAGATTCCATACCTCCACACCAAAAGCCCAACCCACAGGCCCCAATGCCATGGATGTGAATGCTGTCCAAACCATCCCCATTCCCAAATTAACACCCACAGAGCAAAAACACTGCTTTGACAACAACCTCTGTTTCCACTGCCAAAAGCCTGGTCATCAATCTTCTAGCTGCCCTGAGTTTACCTCAAAACCCAAATGACATGCAGTTAAGGCTGTCACCACCACTTTGGATCTTCCTAAGCTAGGAGAGATTCCTGATGATGAAGACAAAGACAAAAATGGTGCCACAGTGAGATGAGTGTTGTTCTCAAAGGATTTTTAAAGCAGGGACCTGCTGCAACATCTAAGTTTCCTAGTGTATTGAGACTTGTAACTTCTTCTATGAAATCTATGCAAATTCAAGTTCAAGTTATCATCCCTTTGCATACCTTGCAAACTGTTGACACTAGAGCCTTGATTGATAGTGGAGCTGACATCTGCTGCATCAACTGGGAGTTCAGCAAGAAACATCACATTCTGCTCACCAAGCTAGCCCAACCAGTCTATGCCAAGAATGCTGACAGCACCAAAGGAACCATCCAATATACTGCTGATATCTTCATCTCCACTGAGGGATTAGTTCACCGAATCTCCTATCATGTCATGTATTTAAGCAAGGATAACCTGTTTCTAGGAATACCATGGTTATGGAAGCCCAACCCAACCATAGACTGGACCAAACAAACCTTGCAAATTGCTGAATCTACTGATGAATCTCCTCTCCTTTCTTCACTTCACCAAGGAGCTTATCAGCAACAAGAGAAGCTCATTGTTCCCCAAAAACCTCTCCCATGCCATGTTCATGTCAATTCCATCCAGGATGAGTGCCTGTTCACTTATAATGGATGGGAGGACAAATGTGATTTTCTTACTAGTGTTATGACTTGATCTGTTTTCATCATTTATTTATTTTTTTTTTACTTAGCTTAGCCTCAATGGGTCACTACCCATCTCGTCTGGCCTCATCCAGACTCTTCTTGCAATATGTAGGTCATTATCCCACAGACCACATGATGTGTTTCATTTCTGGCTAATGACCCTGCTGTCATTGTCACTTTGGGTCATTCCGACCACTTCTCTGTTTCATGATAATCCTTGATTGAGAGCTGCTTCTGATTGACATTGATCGACAGATCTGCAGCAGATTTGACTTGCTTCAACTCCTCCTGAGTCATTACGCTTCACCGAGTCATATCTCTCTTGGTCCTGCTTCCTTCCACTCATTCCATAGAGTTCGCTCACCTTCTATGGCTTGAGTATATAAACTGTAGTTCCTATGCTTGTACTCCTTAAGCTAGAGCTACTCAATCTACCCTTTGTTACGATTTATCGTGCCCCTATACTTTTTCCTTCACTCAGTCCTAGCCATGGCTTACCCAGCCATACCTCATCCCTCGCTTAATCCTAGTCCTGGCTTACCTAGCCAGCCAGCCCACCGCTAGTCCTCACTGGACTTCACACCTACGCATCGCAGAGAACCCGCTAAGCATTCCCTTGCTTAGTCCTCGTGTCGAGCCCATCCTGGCTCTCTCCTGATCACAGTCCATTCCGCCTAACTGGAACCCCTAAATCTCATAGTGCTGGTCTCTTCGTGAGTATCACCGATTGAGCATCCCTCCGAGACCCCGTCTCTAGCCTTAGCCCGGGACTCCAACAGTCCACTCCTAGACCCCTCGCCTAGACCCCTGACGTAGTTCACTCGTGGACCGACAGTACGCTGCATCGCCCCTGTCTCTGTCCTCTGACGTCATCATAGAACCTCCTCCGCCGAGTCCAACCTCAGACCCTCTCCTCGGCCTGGCCTTGCAACCATGCCACACACTGATCCTGTCGGGCCTCACCCCGAACATGCACACTGCCCTCGGACTCCTCCGTCCTTGGTCCCAGTCCACCGGTTCTCTTACAGAACCTGTCCCAGTCCCTTGGCTCTCCAGCTGAGCCCCGGCCTCCTACCTGGACCCTATGCCAGACCCTCGGTAGGATTACTCACGTATCCCTAGATATCTCCTATCCGAGTCCCATCATTGACAATGGCATACGTGCCTTTCCTTAGCTTTAGCCTTTCCTAGAACCTCACCTCGTGCATCCCTTCTATTACCACCGAAGGCGATGCTTCTCTCGCTTAGCCGAGATCTATGATCGACAGGACGCTTCCTGATTGACAGATCCGCAGCGCGTATGACTCATTTCATTTATCATTCATCGAGTCATACTTCACTGTTTCCTTGAGAGATGTGCACCCCTCATCCATTCGGCACATCTCCTTTACTTAGTCTTACCACAGCCAGTTCCCTTACTTAGACGCCCGGTCTGTGCACACTCGCACCCCCTATATAATAGGCACCCCATAGTCCTCCATACCTTAGCTTAGTCTACCTGAATCATCATACCTCCTTAGATTCATAGACTCACCGATAATCCCAATGCCTTCCACTTGACTTCTGTCTGAAGGCCGTCTCGACCCTTGACCCAGCCGCCTACCATGTAGTCTTAGAACGTGAGAACTCACCTTCTCGCGCCTCCACTCGTCTCTAGTAGTCCGTTGCCCGGACTACTATAGCCCAAGTCCTAGAAGGCGGCTTACCCTCAGGTCTATGCACGACCCTGCCCGGGCCACGCGTAACACCCTTTGAGATAACTCCTATGCTCGATCTCCCACAAACTGGGATAAGACTCATTCTCTTGGACTCATTGTATCCTTCAATGCTGAGCATGCTCTTCATGAGCAGATACCTTGCCCGAAGGCCTTAGTTGTACCATAGCATCAAGAACACTGGTACTCTCTAGTCCCAGACCTCACCCTTGAGTCTACGCTCGACCCTACCCAGGCCAAGCATAACAGCTTGAGCCCATAACCAATACACAATCAACTGCATCATCCAGTGTGGCTCTCACTTCATCCCTGTCCCAGTAATCTCCCACTTGTCTATTGCCTCCACCCTAGCACTCTCTCTGGACACCCTGGTAGCCTCCCCTCTTCTGGAAGAGTATGCCAAGTACAAGGAGGTATTCTCTGAAGAAGCCTCAAATGTCCTTCCCCAATCCTGGCCATACAACCATGCAATTAACCTCAGAGAGGACTTGATCCCCCATATCACTAAGGTCTATCCCCTCTCCCAGGAGGAATGCCAAGCCACTGACAAGTTCATTGATGAGAACCTCACATCCAGAAAGATTTATCCCTCAAAGTCCCCTCAAGCATCCCCTTTCTTCTTTGTCAAAAAGACAGCCCAACCAGGACAAAAGCCAGGTCTCTGCCCATATCAGGACTACTGCTGTGTCAATGCACAGATGGTACAGGATACCTACCCACTTCCCTTACTCTAAGATTTCATGAACAGGATCTGAGGCACAAGAGTGTTTACTAAGATGGACTTAAGGTGGGGATATAACAATGTTCACACCAAACAAGGAGACCAGTGGAAAGCCACCTTCATCACCCATTGTGGTCTTTTCAAACCCAATGTCATGTTCTTTGAACTCACCAACTCCCCTCCCACCTTCCAATGTTTCATGAACAATTTGTTCTGTGATCTCATAGCAGAAGGATGGCTCATCATCTACATGGATGATCTCCTTATATTCTCCCCAGATCAGAAGACACACACAGAATGCACCCATTGAGTCCTCCAATGGATGAAGAAGCTCTATCTTTATTTCAAACTGGAGAAATGCTTTTTCGACAGGGATGAGGTAGAATATCTTGGTATGATCATCCATCCTGACAACATTGCCATGGACCCCACCAAGTTAGATGGTATTGCCCATTGGCCCACCCCCACATCTGTCAAGGAAGTCCATTCATTTCTGGGATTTGCAAATTTCTACCGCTGATTCATCCCAGATTACTCCACCATAGCTTGACCACTCATCAACCTCACCAAGAAGGCCTCCACCTGGTCGTGGAGTGACTCTTGCACATCTGCATTCTCCCTCCTCAAGGAGTGTTTTGCCTCCAAACCAGTATAAAACAGAAAGAAGGCCCGGAGGACTACCAGGTAGTAGTCCTGGACTTGCAGTAAAGGTTGAAGGGTATGATTGGTTCATCCCTAAAGGGATTCTGACTTGGGAAGAAGGTTAGAGGACTTCTCCAGCATACTTAGACCAGCAATAGAGCAATCTGAAGGCTATCTGGATTGAAAACAAGCAAACCAAGTCAATCCAACAGCCCAGATTGATAGGAAATAAAGCAGAAAGCCTTGGATGGCAGTTAGATATTGTAGAGACTTCAGACAATAGATGAAAGTGTGGGTGAGCTGGGTGCTGACATTACAAGAATACCAGTACAAAATCTATATAGTCTGGGCTAGACCAGACTGCTAAGGTAAACTCTAAGCAAGGGACCTGAAGCCCAGACCTTGAAGTCAAGTGGTAGCTAAGGGAAGCATTGATCCATAAGACATGGAGGGCTATGTGCAAAATGAAATAAGATGAAACTTTTGTTACTACTGTCAAAACCTAGAATAATCAGACTGAACTTTAAAAGAAAATAGTAAGGCACAAACCTGAAATGAAAATAGGTATCATCATAATCACATGCAAAGGTGTGGCAAAACATGTGAGGATGTTACAAGAGAGAGATAAGTCAAACTGGTTTGAACCAGACCTACTACAGACACTGGATTGACCTACTGTTTTCATGGATTGACTTGGTTTGACACAGATTGGAATGGATTGAATGGATAGACCTTGAGAGACATAGGAAGGACTTGGACAAGTGGATGGAAGGTCCAGAGATGTGGAGGAACACTGCAATGTAACCATAGAGAGCTAGTGCTCTCTACATCCACAAGGGACTTGCTTCTGACTGTCCCCTATCAGAGTTGCAGCTTGCTTGAGGCATGGAAACTTTCTGAGTCCAAATCCTAACATTGTGGAATCCAACATGTAAGATGCGTCATGAATCTGCTCCTTACGTCTTCAACTTCTTTCCCTTCTATCATCACCACTTCACTTTACAACATGGTACTTCCAACCAGCTTTACTGCCATAGCCCAACAATCTGATCCAGCCATTGAGCATTGGTTGGTTGTGCATCATGCCTGTGCAGATGCGATCAAATCTCTCATCAACACAATGCACAGCATGCCCAATGACAAGGTGGAGCTGCAGGACAAGAAGAAAGACTGGTGTAATGAATGGGAAGGGAAAATGGTACATCTGAAATGTTGTTGAGATTGGTGGCTAGCTGATGATCAACTCAACTCAGGTAGTCCTAGTGGCTACCACTAAGGTGGCTGATGATGCTGGGGTGGACATGACATTCACCCCTCATGCTTCCAAGGTCCTTGGTGAGGCTGATGCATGGCGAGTGGAGTGGCAGGAGATGTTAGCAGCACCACTGCTCTTGTTTGGTGAGCCTTGGGCCAAAGAAGAGGCCCCTGCTTCAGAAGTGGCCATGACAATGGCTGTCGATACAATAGGTGGCAAGGAGCAGATTGAGGTGACTGAGCTGAAGAAGGGTTCCTGGGTGGCATTGTCTGCAGCTGCTTCTGGGGTAACCAACCAGTTGTTCGCTGCCAGGATGGTGAACCTCAAGGTAAGTTGATTGGTTCTTTATCATGTATATGTTAACCAGTTCACTTCAGTGACGTCAGACCGATGACGATGATGCTGATGATGAGGAGGAAGAAGACAGGCTGACTGTGCCAAAGAAGGGCAACATGGTCATCTGCCTGCCCAAGCCATGTGTGAGATGTGTGCACTTCAAGGAACAGTGCATGAATCAGGGTAACAGGGCATGCCAGCACTGTCATCTTGCCAAGGTTCAGTGCAACTTGTTGACTGGGCACAGCAGCAAGAAGTCAAGGGGCATGGGGATGGAGATGGAGGTCATGATCCCAGGTAAGTCAGTTACTTTCTCATACTGACCCAATACTAATGAGAGCGATCTCTCCAACTCGGGTCATTAAGGCCAGCATGTCCCAGGTCACCTTCAAAGAGGTGTTCATCCTTTTGGATGGCAAAGAGCAGGCCAAGGCACCATCTAAGGCAAAGGGAAAGGTCAAGGCTGCCCCAAAGAAGGCTATGGGTGAATCTTTGGTTTAGACTGACATGACAAAGAAGCATGAGGAAGCTGTCTGCCGCCTCCTTCACATTCAGAAGCAGATCTGAGACATCCAGTTGAGCATCAAGGTGCTGGAGGTGGAACATGAGGAGATGTTAGGGGAGATGAAGGATGTAGTTGATCTCCTTTGTGAGGTCCCATAGGTAGTTGCTTTTCTCCAGTCCTGTAGAATAATCTATCAGCTGTGTCCTGTATTATACAATCCATGTCCATGTCCAATCCAAGTCCATGTGATCAATTAGGATCTGTGTCTGGGCAAGAAATAGAATGAAAAATTGAACTAAGTGAAGAAAGAGAATATAGAAATGAAACCAATTATGCAAGCAGCCAGCTCGGCTTGTCTTTGTTATGCATAGTGTATAAAAAGAGTTTCTAGAATAACTCTTAAGGTCTTCAGAGGGATCTCATGAGGAGCACACTCGATGAAGAGGTAAACTTAAGAGTTCACAATAGATGTCTCAAGGACTGGAGATGACCCAAAAGATATGCTAGTATTACACAGATTCTGAATAAACTTTATAGGAGTTTGGGTAATACTTTAAATAGGATAAAAGTGATGCACATGGACCAAGAGACCAAGAAGGAAGTTGGCTATATGGAGGTAATTGGGGACACTGGTTGTTATGAGAGAAATGACTGGGAAGGGATAAGTCCATAAGAGAAGATGATCGGTCAGCAAGATAACCCTATAAGTGACAAATGGGTCAGACCGGTTATCATCAAGAAATAGGTATAATGAAATGAAAGGTTACCCCTCCAAGTACGTAGGGAAGAAGAGAGAGATAGAAGGAAGACAAAGTGATGAAGAAAGAAAATCGTAACATTACCCCTTCCGTACAATTGAGCCCCAGGTTCAATCACTAATCCTTGACTCACCCATCCATTAGACTGAAGGGAGTGAGGGTCCCCCATAGACTGCCATCTGTTGAGAGGAGGATAGAAGCTCAAATAGACATTCATCTGTGATATGACCTGGCTGACAACAAGTACCACAGTTCCTATAAGGGCAGAATTGGGCTGCATGTTCCCAGTTAAGGCAGTAATCACATTGGATCCTGAGACAAGAAGTGGAGGAGTGTCCAGGAGCAGGAAAGTCGCAGCTTGGACATCAGTAGTTTGGGCAATTCTTGAGGTAGTGACCCAGCATATTACAGTAGAAGCACCTGGTAGAGGGAGTTGCAGGTGTACGAGTGAGGCCTGGTGCTCTAGGAAGAGTCCAAAAGGGGGAGGATAAGGCTTGTTGTCCATTTGGGAGGTTGATATATTGAGGAGCATCATGTGGGATGGAGATGATGCTTTCTTCCAAAGAAGAGGAGAGGGTGTCTTCCTCATCATTGGTGGCAACTAAGGTGGGGGTTTCAAGAGGAGGGGTTGAGATTCAGGAGGCTAGCGGTATAGGGACATTGATAGGAAGGGGAGGAGTGGTTGAAAGGCCTAAGAGACAATGAATGAACATCCCGAAGGTAATAAGACCACGTACAGCATATGATCG
>JBBPSV010000757.1:0-13924 GCA_038093795.1 Retiboletus fuscus
CTATATCTCCACAGACACTGGACCAAATCACATGACCCAGGGGGCAATGTTGTAGCCAAGAGTATGTAGTTTATTTGTTCCCACCAAAGTGAAGTGAAATTCCCACATGTGATTGTGGGGCGCTGTGCACTCCGGTTTGGGGTTAGGCATTGCAACATTTTTGTTGCCAACTGTAGACATGCGGGCCTGTTGAATGTCATTGAGGAGCAGTACAATCAACAAGCAGGCCAGTTGCAGGTAAGGAGGGTGTGGACGCGCAGGCCCACTGAATGTAATTGGGGAACTATCATCTCAACAAGCAGGCCCACTGCAGATAAGCAGAATATAGACAAATGGGCCATCTGAACATCACTAGGAACCGTGCAATAGATGAGCAGGCCCACACAGGTGAACAGAGTGTAAATGCACAGGCCTGTCAAATGAAATCGAGAAACCATTGCATAGATGAGCAGGCCTGCTGCAGGTAAGTGGATGGTAGAAACACAGGCCTGTCAAATGGAATTTTGGAGCCATGCAATAGATAGTAAGGCCCTTCATGGGTAGGCAGAGTGTAGATGTGCAGGCCCATCAAATGGGATTGGGGAGCCATGCAATGGACAAGCGGGCCAGCTGCAGGTGAGCAGAGTGTACATGTGCAGGCCTACTGAATGAAATTAGGGAATCATCCCATGGACGAGCAGGCCTGTCTGTGGTAAGCAGAGTGCAGACACACGGGCCTGCCAAATGGAATTTGGGAGGCATGCAATAGACAAGCAGGCCTGCTGCAAGTGAGAAGAGTGTAAATACATGGGCCCATTGAATGAAATTGGGGAACCATCCCATAGACGAGTAGGCTCAAGGCCATGTGGCCAAAATTTCATGTATGATGTGGTCAGCCCATGTTGATAATTGCATTATGGGTATGGGCAGGCCCACAGCAGGCCAGTGGATGGAATCAAGGGTGGTTGTAGAGCAGGCCCAAGACTGTGCAAAGGTGTAACAATGAGTGGGCCCATTTAAATATTAAATAGTTTGGTTTGATATACACCAGTGTGACCGATTGAATATACATTTCTGAGCTATGTAAGTACAGGCAGGTATACTATATGGAAATAGGAGACCCTGCTATAGACAAGCAGGCCTGTTGCCGGTGACTGTCCAACAGACCTGCAGGCCTGTCAGATGGAATGAATGACCCTCCAGTAGACAAGTAGGACTGACTTGGATGAGCCTCCAATGTATGCACAGGCCCATAAAATGGAATTGGAGTGCTGTCGAATAGATGAACGAGTTTATGGCAGATGACCCTAGTGTAGATCTGCAGTCCCATCACAGATGACCCAAGTGTAGAAGGGTGGGCCCACTATGTGGAATTTGGAAATGCTCTGATAGACATGCAGACCCGCCATGGATAATGAAGGTGTAGATGGGCAGGCCTGCTGTTATGACTTGACCTGACCCATTTATTTCTTCTTTCTTTTCTTGCTTAGCTTAGTCTCGATGGACAGTCATCCATCTCATCTGGCGCTACCCAGACCCCTTTCTCGCAGCACATAGGTTACTATCCCATGGACTATATCATCCATTTCATTTCCAACTACTGACCCCGCTGTCATGGTCGCTTTGGGTTGCTCCAACCACTTCTCTGTTTCATGTAGATCTTTGACTGACTGTGGCTTCTGATCGACATCGATCAACAGATCTGCAGTGGATATGACTTACCTTGGCTTGTCCTGAGTCCTTACACTTCTCTGAGTCATATCTCCCTTTGTTCCTCAATTTCCCACTCATTCCATAGAGTTCACTAACCTTCTATGGCCCAAGTATATAAACCATAGTCTCTATGCATGTATTCCTTAAGCTAGAGCTACTCAATCCTACCTTTGAGATAACTCCTATGCTTGATCTCCCAAGACCAGGATAAGACTCATCCTCCTCAGACTCATCATATCCTTCAATGCTGAGCATGCTCTTCATAAGCAGATACCTCGCCCGAAGGCCTTAGTTGCACCATAGCATCAAGAACACTGGTACTCCTTAGTCCCAGAACTTCCCCTTGAGTCTATGCTTGACCCTACCCAGGCCAAGCATAACACCTGCTGGATGTAATGGCGACACCATCCAATAGACATGCAGGCCCATCACAGATGATCAGAGTGTAGATGATCAGGCCCATGGTGTAGACTTTGGAAACCCTCCAATAGACTTGCAGGCCCATCATTGATGATCGGATTGTAGATGAGCAGGCCCACTATGTGGTGTTTGGAAACCCTCCAATAAATATGCAGGCCTATCATGGATAACATGAGTGTAGATGGGCAGGCCCATTGGATGTAATTGTGACACCATCCAATAGACATGCAGGCCCATAGTGGATGGTCGGAGTGTAGATGAGCAGGCGCACTATGTGGAATTTGGGAACCTCCAATAGACACGCAGGCCTATCGCTGATAATCAGAGTGTACATAGATGAGTGGGCCCACTATGTAGAATTTAGGAACCATTCAATAGATGTGCAGGCCCATCGCAGACTACCTGAATGTAGATGGGTGGGTCCACTATGTGGAATGTGGAAACCCTCCAATAGACATGCAGGCCCATTGCTGATAATTGGAGTGTAGACAAGCAGGCCAACTATGTAGAATGTTGGAACCATTCAATGGATGTACAGGCCCATTGTGGGTTACCCAAGTGTAGATGGGTAGGCCCACTATGTGAAATGTGAAAACCCTCCAATAGACATGCAGGCCTGTCGCTGATAATCAGAGTGTAGATAAGCAGGCCCACTATGTAGAATTTGGAAACCATTCAATGGACGTACAGGCCTGTCACAGGTTATCCGAGTGTAGATGGACGGGCCCACTATGTGGAATGTGAAAACCCTCCAATAGACACACAGGCCCATCGCTGATAATCAGAGTGTAGACAAGTGGGCCAACTATATAGAATTTTGGAACCATTCAATGAACGTACAGGCCTGTCATGGATTATCTGAGTGCAGATGGGAGGGCCCACTATGTGGAATGTGGAAACTCTCCAATAGATGTGCAGGCCTGTTGTGGATTACCAGAGCATAGACGATATATTTGGAAAACCTCCCAATCGACGAACAAGGCCAATCAGTCAACCCTCAAATATACACATGGGCCTCGCATATGGAATTGGGGAGCCATCATTCAGATGAGTGGGACCCTTGTGGGAAGCCTGCCTACAGAAGCATGGGCTTTCTATATACAACTTGGAAATGCTCTTATATACAGGCATGCTTGTTGTGGATTACCTTCCTGCAGATGTACTGGTATGTTAGATACAATCCTCTGTCATAGCATGCATGGGACACAAAGTAATGCGAGTCGATTTGTTATAAAACAGAGAACAAAGAAACATATTGCGAATCAGCATCCGCATGTAGGGACTTCCACAGAATGGAAAATGTTCTATGGAGATTATTGTTTTGCACCCCTGCTACAAGTGACCCACTTGGATACGTGCAGGTCTGCTGAATGAAATTGGGGGACTCTCCAACAAGCGAGCAGGGTCATCGCAGGTGGTGCTCATACACATACACAGGACTGTTATAACGAAGTGGGGAGCCCCTCTCTAGATCAGTAGGCCATGGCAGATTACCAGCAGGTCAGTGCGCAGGCCTATCACATGGCACTTGGAAGTGCTCCTATATGTGAGCACACATGTTGTAGGTGAGCCTCTGGCAGATACATGGTCTTCTCAGATGGAATCCCTTTGTGTGTCATCCATGTGAGGCAAAGTAATGTGAGTCGATTTGTTGTGAAAGAGTGGAAAAAGCAACATCTTGAGAGGCTATATAAAAATACAAGCCATTAAACAGTGTGAAACATGTCGAAAGCACCTTGCCAGTACACACGATTGTTATGGGTGACCCTTTTGCAGATGTGCAGATCTGCCCAATGGAATCTGAGAATTCTCCAACAGAAGAGCAAATCCATCCTGGGTGAACTGACTCCAGATGTGGGGGCTCACATGATGGCATTTAGGAACATTCCTTTGGATGCACAGGTCAGCTGTGCACGACCTGTCTGCTGGTATGTGGGCTTGTAATATGGATGTGGGATATGTGGGTTTTTCAGAATTGTATCCCCTGTTGGAGCATCTATGGGAGATAAAGTAATGTGAGTTGATTTGTTTTCAAACAGAGAATAAAGCAAAGTCTCAAGAACCTGCATACCCATACAGGCCATTCAGCAGCATGGATGACATTACAAGCACCTTGTTGTTATGCTCACTTAATATAAGACCAAAAGGCTTTAGTATCATTCCCACAGGTGTGTATCACACTTGTATACCATATTAGGTAGATGGGGATTTGCTAGTATAAGGAGACATTTCTAGTTTTAGGTGCACAGGAGCATTGGGCAGAACCAAAGGAACAGAGAAGACCATATCCAGGAAGCACTGACATGCAAGGGGGCAAGGTGTACAGCGTTATTGCATCCAATGGTCTGCAGTGTATATGGTTCCAGAACCATTGAGATCTGTTTTCCCACTCCACTCTTGCTTTCCTGCTTAACCAGAGAATGGAATTGGAGCAATCATCAAATGATTTTCCACAAGGCTCACCACTTGAGTTGACCAATTGAATTGCAGAATATATATGGGTCAGATTCTTTGAGGAGGTCCAGGCATGTGGATGCGGGGTAGCAGAAAATACAATGAGTAGCATGCCAGGATCTACAACCAAGATTCTTCCACATGGAACAATCCCCCTTCGGGTTGTCTGTGCCATGGACCACATGGTGGAAATGCTAGTGAAGGCTAGTCTCAATCGTGGTCTGTGACTATTTGATGTAAAAACATGATGCTGACTAGTATTACAGTTACAATTCATGGATTTGATCCTCTGTGGGAGGCTGGAAGAGTAACTCAAAATCCTTACAGGGAAGCAGAACATGATTCCCAAGATAATGTTGAACTGAGGTTGCCCATAATGTTGATCAATGAGGGTGGATATATACTGGTGTGGTATTTGCCAGAGGTTCTGAGTGAGATCATGCAAGTAAGGATCACAATTTTGAGCTGTGGAGCACCTGGTCAGTACTGATGATGAATGCAAGAAAACACTTGGAAATCTCTGCAGTTACTTGAAAGAGTTCTGAAAAAGAGTGTCACCAAAACTGGGAAGAATTGGTGGACCGACGAATCATTATTTTGGCCTGGGGTGGATCTCAGAGGAAGCATTGATCTTTCCCCAGCATAGTTTCAACAAGGGCACAGTGTATGTTCAATCCAGTTTATATCTGCACAGAATTTCACCTGTGCCATTACAGAGTTGCAGTGCAGAGCTACAAATGTCCAAACTGTTATGACCAGGGGAGCAGGACAATGTTCAGGTAAGGGCATGGCTGACCACAATAACAGAGATGAACACAGTCATCTCAGCTGCTATAAACATCATGCATCCTGAAATGTATATACTGGCTCATCAGGCAATGAAGAATATCTGGGAATCTGCACAGGCAGATGGTAGTACTGATATGGTAGAAGTGCTGCAACTTTGGCCATCCATATATAACAACATCTCAGTGATGGTTAACCGATGTAGCCCAGACCACTTGGATACATTAGGGTGGGTGGCAACCTTTGACCAATTGCTCACTGTTGGTCAATACAAGGATTCACACCTAAGATTGCCTAGGTTGCAGATGAAGCTGTTCTATCCACCAGGGACAATGGCTGCATTTTCAGGGTGGCTGTTCCTGCATGGGGTACTAGAGGTTGCAGGAGATTGGGCATGTATTGCCTGGTACATGTGCGACAGGGTTTATGAGGCAGTGAATGTCCTGCAGTGTAATTATGCTCATATTCACAATATAAATAGTACTGTGGATGTGTATTGGATTACTTAACATAACTTCTGTGTACTATAAAAGCATGAATGAAAGTCTTTTGATGTAAACCTCCTCATTTCTGTGATTTTTACGTCCAACCCATTCAGTCAGTAGGCTACATAAAATATAAGCCACCAATGGTTCACAACAGGACATTCATAGATTTATTCAGCAGGAGATCCCCAAGAGCCCTACCTGACATAATCAACAATAATAAATTTGCACATCCAGAAACTGATTCTTGCTTGTGATCCATCTGCATAAGCAAGGACATTTTCAGGAATAATTAGTGATGCTGTAGTGGTTGAAGGCGTGTGGTTTGGATGTGTGAAATGGGAGAGAATCAGTATCATGCAGCAGCCAGATCTAGTCAGTGGGAGTAGGAGTGGGTGCATTCCCCTTGGTCAAGAGCTGAGGTTTAGCTTTCCATGACATATCATTCACACATAATGCACAACCTGCCATTTGCTGACTTATCTGGTCAGGGAAACCCACTTGTTTCTCCTCCTTGTGGCACCCACTAGATGCAGAAAAGTGTGGTTCATTTGGCGGATCGTCGGATGACCTTCAGACTCACATGACACATATTTCATGCACAGAGAAACATCCGACATATGCAAATCTGTTCTGCAAGAGCTTAATAACTGGAAATCCGCCAGTAGTGTCTTCTGCATATTTCAATGCCAGTGGATATTCCCCTTCATGTAGCATAGCACTGACCTCAGTTGTTGGGGTCAAGCATGATTTCTTTGAGTCTTGCAGGCTGACATTCATAATTTACATGACATATTCTGTGGAGTGTTTATTCATTCATGGATTCCACAGTTGCACCTTAGCTATACTAACTATTCATCCTCAGTGGGACTGGATTCCCTGCCCAATAATCTGTGGAGCTCTGCCCTCTGACCCAAAAAATGCTCAATCTCCTGGTCCAAGTCCTCAAACTCCTCCCAGTATTGCACAAACCTATCCATCAGCTGCTCCTCTTGTTCATCCAACTATGCATGTAGCCTCTCATCCAAAGGGGATATGTCATCAGGCCAGAGGTTCTGTGTTCATGTCAGATACCACCAATAGACCATATATATTGAACTTACCTGGAAATAGACCTTTGCCCAAGTTTGTAGCTTGTTCCTACTAGGAACCTGTGAGTCCAGTACCTGATCAGCTTGCATTGGTTCTGAGATCCATCATGCACCTTCCATGGTGTCCTTCAAAGTGTCATCCCAGCCTATGAGGAATGATGGGATCTGAGAGGCCATCCTCAAGATTGTAGGGTCCAGTTTGGACAAGTGCCAGGGCAAGCACTTTGGATGAATGACACAGTCTAGAAGACCTGCATGGTAGCCAGGTGGGGGTATGGGACAGGAGACCCGAGTGGAATAAAGGCTCTGGAAATGCTCATACCAACGCTTCATTGTATAGGCAGGCAGGTCAGCAGATAATAATGGATGATAAAAAATATGCTCACATGCTCTGTATACAACTGCTCAAACCATCCAGATGGTCATTCATCCTGATTCAATGATATCAGATGGGAGACTGTCACCTCAACACGACAGCCAGTATAGAATACCAGCTGTTGGAGGACACTTTGCTTGATGTTGCAGGCAGCAATGATGGATCTATCAAGGGGCATGGCAGTGAGGGGTAGAGAATGTGGATTGGCAGGAAATATGTGACAGCGTTGGAGTGGAGATTTGTCAGGTACACCCACAACACTGACAATGTGTGTGTGGGTGGTGGTCATGGGAAAACAACCACCCTCTTAAACACAGTAAAAAAGAAATACAAATTATCACACCACCTCAGCCAGGAATGAGAAAAAAACATCATACATTATTATGTGCAAACTGATGTTTTTGTATGTATTTAATAGTTGGGTGGTCATGCATATCCACCACTTTATGTGTGGAACACAATCTCATTTGAATCCAAACATCTACAAGAACAACCCACTGCTAGGAATTGTGAGTGAGGGGTTGGAATACTACTCAAGAGTCATCTGTTTGAACTCCATCCCATTCTGCATGACATTGATTTTTCAGCATTGCATAAGTGGCTGATTGCCATGTGGCATAGCAGGCATGCCTGATGCAGTGCTCTGCTGTACTCATCACATGCAGCTCATCCCATTTGCCTGCCCACCAATCAAAGAAATTGATTGTCCACTGGAACTCTGAGTTTAACAGTTCCACTTCTTCATCCCATCTTGCCTGCACTGCTTTTGCCCAAAGCCAATTGACCTGATAAACTACAGTTAAGCATTCAGCAGTCATACTAGCAGTGATTACAAAAAGGAACACACATTCTGACATCCAATTATTAGTCTCTTGATCTCGCACAATGTCCATAGTCCAAATCCAGGAGAGATTCACATTCCAATGGCCACTACCAGTCAGATCTGAGACCACAGTGGTCACCTTCAGGTCAGCATCTGTCAGCAGCTTATACCATTCTAGAAGGATGGCATCTACTCCTAGGCACACCATGGCATTTCAGCATTTTCTGTAAATAGATGTATGCTGTTGTAGTGTTGAGTCCACTAGATTTACCTTGCCCCATGCACAGGTAGTTGCTGTGTGACTTCTTGCATGGCAGACATCCAAGTGGAATAGGATGGACTTGTCCGCCAATGCTAGCCGGATACTGTGTAAGGCATCATTTGCCTGACCCACACGTAGTTTCAGTTCTTCTTCCACCAAGTGCGTAATTCCTGACTTATTGCATGCTTCAGTTCTGATTGTGGATGGCAGGGGTAAGGTTGGACATCCATGAAAGTGGAGAGGAATATTTGTGACCAGGCTTTCATCCATATCTTCGGCTTCATTCTCTTCCATCTGTTCTGAGTTGTTTCTACTGTAATCTGCATCCTCTAAATAGTCCCCTAAATAGGCAGATGACTCTGAGATGAGATGTGTAATGTCTGATGACAAGTGGTCCACCTGATGTGCTACCACTAGCTGCTGTATTTCAGTGGCTCTGACTCCCAATGCTTTGATGTCCTTAGATAAAATCAGAGCGGACTCTTCAATTTGCAAACCGTGGGCCAGCCATGTTGCACTCCTGCTTGGAGCTGCAGAGCTCTATTTCTGATTTGCTAAGAGTTCTAACTCTATAGTGCGGACTGTAGGTGCTAGGATAAAACATATGGATGATGATACAGGAGGAGCATATTGTGTACATACTCACCTTTTTCTGTCATCATCTGAAATACATCCATTGCAATGGGATCATGGACCCACTTGTCCAGTGCTCAACATTCTTGTGCCATCCATCTTTCCTGATCACCCATGGAGATTTCCTTGTCCAGTGTATCAAATGCATGGCTAGCCAACATTGAAGATCTGCTCACAGATCTAAGTTTGGCTGCCAGATGCTTTGCTATTTGAGTTTCACATGACTATTATCCAGATTGGTATTCTCTGTGGCACTCACCCATGCAGATCATCTTCATAAAGTTGGAGTCACTCATCTGAAAGTCTAGCAGCTCTTGGCAGTGCAGTGCGGACATCCCTCTGGTTGAGGAGGACACAATATTCAGAATAGACCACAGTGTCTCAATGATCTCTCCATCTATCCAACCCACACCTTCAATAAATAGAGGGGCATATCACGGAAAGCATTCTGACTGATGGCCATATACATGCCAAACCCAGGAATGATTTTGACCCCCTGCGGAATGGAAATGAATTTATTCTTTTTCATCTGCACATGCAACCTCTTCATGTAGGAGCAATTGATGTCATAAAAGCTCAACATGTGCCCAATTCCATGCATGTTATATCTGAGTGCATTAGTGAGAGAATAATCCATGTTGACTTGGCTATACCTGTCTTCAATTATTTGTTTACTTTGCAAAGAATAACATACTGCTCCCCCTTTTGAAAGTCCACCACTGAATGCAGCACAAAGCACCCATGCCTGGCACATGCAGCTGCTCCTATCCCAGTTGATTCCAGATGTCCTCAGCTTGCATTTGCTTGATTAACTGCCCTGTGGTTATTGCAAGTAGATCTCTGTTTTCCATTTTATAATGGGGTTTTTTGATGTTAAAACTGCCACTTACCTCAATTGGATAATCAGTAGCTGCAAGGTATGCTTGATATGGCATGTGGGTGACCATAAATCCTTTTCCATCCATTAACCACACCTGGTCCTCCTCCCACCTGTCTTGAAGATGTTCCACCTTGAAGTTACCATCCATTATAATTGTTCAGGAATATTTCCAACTGCATTGGATTAGTTATAGCTTTTATATTGCTGAAATTTCCTTACTGAGATAAATTGTTGTTCCTGCCAGGTTGTACATTAACACCTGGCTGTGGGCATATAGGGCAGAAAAGGACAAGTTCTCCAGACTACGGAGGATTCTCCCTGTGTCTGAAGCCTTTCTACTTGAGCAGCTTCAGTAGCTGCCATTTGTGGGATACCCGGAGGAGCTCCCTGTACTGATCCTGTTGAAGGATTTGGATGGGTTAGGGGCCCTGAGCAAGCAGAATGGATATTGCAGCTCACTGGAACAAGATGTGGGAATAGATTTGATGTAATCCTCTGCAGTTTGCTGTAGTATTTGCTAGCAGAGGTTCTGCAATCTAGGTTGTCATGTATAAAGTTGTCCAATACCATGAATGTAAATGCAGTACACAGATTATCAACTGTTGATGGGAAGAGTTGACATTGCAATAGTTGTAGGTGGCACGGGTCTGAATTGAGGCATGTGCAGTAGTTGATGCTCATATAATGAACTCAAGTGACATCCATGATTGTCAAATAATTTGATTTGCCAGGGTGCTTTAAGTGGATTGGTATCTGTGTGGCAGGGTCATCCAACCATTCATCATCTTCCATTGGAATTGAACCAATTTCAGACTGTTCCACAAGGGATCCAACAGGACAGGGGTTCCCAGCATGTTCAAGATGTATTTCAACACCAGCCTATGAGGATTAGCTCACCTGCCCTCATGACAGTAAGTCGTTTGCTTACCAAATGGAGGGAGGAATCTTTGAAGAAAGATCCTGCCCATTGTTCCACCCTGTGGAAGGGCAGCTGCATATGGCAGTCCCTACAACAGTGGATGCAGAGAAGTGGGCAATTACAGCAATTCAAGCATCTATATCTCCCTTCTCTATCACATATGGAGCATACCTGTGGGTTTGGCAGCCCTTCCATCTCAAGAAGGATTTTCAGGTATTCTTCCTGGTGAGGGATCCACTCCCACAGATAGTCATTCTGTATCTGAAGCATATCAGAGGATAATTGAATTATATAGAGCCTTCTGACTGACCTTTGTTGGCAATCTGAGCCTTGGTATTCGTTCTGCATCAGGAAAGCTGCCATTGAGATTCTGCTCCTCATTATGGAATGGCGCAGATTGAGTTTGGAATCCAGATGGAGTACCCTTCAGTGGAGAAGACTGGATGGAATTACTTTTTCTTTTGGAGGTATTTTCCTCCTTAACTTGCACAAGATGACTTTTTGGTCCCCTGGTAGTCTGCTTAGTTTCCCAAGTCACCCAGGTGACTGTCTTGCCCTTGCTAATCTGCTTTGCTTTCATCTTCACCATTGCATCAACTGAGGTCCAGGACAGGTATCAACGTCCATCCAAATATGGTTACTTGATATTTCAAGCATTGCACATGAGGTGTATGCATAGACTTGAAATAGATAAATGACTTATGTTATGTCATTGTGAGTTCAGCTTCAAGCTCAGTAATGAAATCTCCCCCCTCAGAAATGAGATCTCTCCACATGGTAATGAAATATAGCAGTAAATAAGGCTTAGTTATGTGCTATTGACACTATTATGGTAAAGTACCTCAAACTTAAACCACTCAGTAAGGATAAAAAGGGATGAGTCAGTGCCAGAGGCAGTTTGCACATACCGAGATGCCTGGGGTGTGATATTTAGAGTGGAAATGATTACCTGAAAACATTCCCCCCCTTATGCCACCCAATAATTTTCCTCCCACATGGAGGTGCTCCTTGCCCTTTCCACTGGGAATTATGAATCCGAGTCAAGTGAAACTGATCTGCCTTATCAATATGAGTACCTGCCCGATGTAAGGTACACCAACAATGATTCTGACAGCGACTGGGAAATAGAGCATATGGAGGAGGAGCAGGAGGAGTGTGAGGACCATGAGGACTACGAGGACCACAAGAACTACGAGGACCACAAGGACTACAAGAACCATAAGGACTATGAGGACCATGAGGACTATGAGGACCATGAGGATGGTGAGGAGCATGAGGAGCATGCAGAGCCAGAAGGAGCCAACATACACCCTGTAGGCTTCACCAACAATGAGCTTATCATCCTCCACAATGGGAAAGCACCATGGATGAGTTGCAAGGGCACAACAAGAAAGAAATTATTTAGGAGTGTCACAAAGCGATTGCATAAACTAGTTGGAATCAGGACACTTTCCACAGAACAATGGAAGGCCAAAGAGAAGGTGGCATATTTCTTTTTCCTGATGATATTGCATTCTTATATTTCAAGTCATACCTCCAATGGTTTTACAATCAAAGTCACAGCAGCAGGGGACATAGCCACATCAAGGTGGGCTGTGCTTGGACTATGTGCTCTGTTGTCCAAGAGAAATACAAGGAGGAAATCAGTGATATCATTGTGCATAAATATAGACAGAAGCGAGGAACTGCTGGGGCATTGTGGGTCTATCAACGCGCAGTGCAGTGTATCATGCACAAATTGACTGAGGAAGAGTGGAATGCAGCTGAGGTCACTGTAGTGGATTGGAATCTTGAGTGGGGCCCACCTGCCGAGGTGAAAGCCAGGTACATGCAGTTCCATAACTCACTACTTCATGGAAGCTGACATATAAGCAGAAATGCAGCACACTATGGGCCAAGGATCTTCCAGGAATTTGCCACAGAGATGTGGTGGGCATGTGGAATGCAGGTTGTAATCCTGGCAGGTTGGAAGGATGCAGAAGGGGAGATGGTTACTGCAGTGTATGTTATATCTGATCCCTTCTTCATTTCTTAATGGCTGATTCTATGTAGTGGAGATTTCAATGAAGAAATTAGGGATGGAAATACATTTACCGCTATCAAGAAGGTAGAATCTTCATGGAAAGACTTCATAGGATCATCGCTAGAATATGGAGGTGATGTTGATGTAGACAATGACATGTCGGATGAAGTGTGGGTTCAAAAGAAGGTCAGGAAACCAAAAGGCAAAGATGCAACAGCATTGATTATCCAGGAAGATGGGTTGATTCTGGTCCTGGACATTCAGGATGAATCTCGTGAGAGACTTCATGCAATCATGCATGGATTCTTAACTGCACACTATCGTAAGCCAATACATTCATTCCTACATACCTATTAAACTAAGCTGCATGAATGATAGGAAAAGCCTGCAGGCGGCCCAAGGCAACCATACCCTTCAAGAGGTTACCCACATATGGGTCACAAATGATTGTAGAGTGGCATCTACCTCCAGACTTCCAGTTCACTGGTGATCCTAGCCATATGAAGAAAGTGGATGCCATCCACTTCCTGGAGTTCATGTGGGATCAACAGGACTCACACCCTGATGACCCATTCTCCTTCCATCATTGGCTGGACAATGAGAATAATATGCAGGAAGCATGTGATACAGATACAGCATCTGATGATGAGTCAGTTAGCCATCAATCAAAGCATCACCGATCATACTCCAAGATGCCTCATGGAAAGGAAAAGCATACTGTGAGAGGGAGAAATTCCCTCCACAGGATTGAACACTACCTGAGGGAGTCCAGCATGGATGAGGAGGATGACCATGTGCCATATGTGAGGTTAGCTGTGAGATGACCCAGCCCTATTAAATACTGATCTGCTGATAGGGGTGAGCAGCATAGGTATCAACCAGGAAACATGACACACATCACCATACCTGTACCACCTGGTTCAGATGATAATCTGCTCTCTTCTCAAGATCTGTGAAACAACCCAATGCGTCTAGCACTGAGCGGTCGTCGTGAAGGGTAGACTAGGTTGCAGAAACGTCGTAGTGGTCCTTATGCTAGACTAGAGCGTATGAGAGTAGTGGAACGGGGAGTATCGCTCT
>JBBPSV010000758.1:0-13919 GCA_038093795.1 Retiboletus fuscus
CCTGGAGTCCACTGTGAGTAACCAAGGAAGCACAACAGTGGACTCTGAGGCCTAAGTGGAGTGGCTGTAAATACTGCTAAACAACTGGCAGCCACAAATCAGCCACAAGGGCAACAAACATCTAGAACAAAGTCAAAGTGTCCATAGAGTGTCCATAGAGTGCGAAATCAAGAAATGTAACAGTTGTCGCCTCTGCAAGTCAGCCAACTCCCTCGATAGGGCTTAACATTGGTAGCTGGTGTTAGATGCGGTGATTGCACATCTGTGAGTCACGACTAGATGAGTCACACCTAGATGAGTCACACCTTTCCTATTGCGCCACATTGTGGCACACTATTGATATGTATCATTGTTATGATCGCATTCTGTACATCACTGGAGTTCCACTGTCTCTGTTCTTCAGTCTCTGATAGTGAACTCCAGGTATGTCTATGTAGCTCGAACTGCATAATCTTAGTCTCTGACAGTGAACTCCAGCTGCCTAATTCAGCTGTCTAACAGGTTATGAGCCCTGCGCGCTAGACACGCGCCCTACACCTCATCTGCTGCTCGCATCCTACCCGACTTATTTTCCTCACTTCCAACTCCACTACACCCAGTTTTCTTGACTGCCCATTATGGCCTCCGAGCACCATCACCACCGCATTTCACCCCTCACTGGTGACAATTACACCACCTGGAGTGAGGAGATGAAGGCTCTCCTGTGCTCCAAAGGTCTCTGGCGGCTTATAGATGGAAAGGAGAAATGTCCTAGCACTGGAGATAAGGAGCAGAACGCTTGGGACACTAAACAGGACCGGGCGCAGGTGAACTGATGCTCAACATCATCCCTGAGCAACGAGTACATATCAGGGCTGTCCAGGATGACCCTACTGCCGCTTGGACTGCCCTCCAGAAGCTATTTGTGCAGCAGAAGGCCAGTACTCGCTTTGTGGCCTATGATGAGTTCTTCAGCATCAGGAAATGCCCTGAGGAGTCTCTCCCAGCGCTGAGCGCTCGAGTTGAGCAAGCTATGGCCAGGATCCAGGAACTGCGTCCCACCACATTCAGTCTCACCACTTCAGATGATGAGCTGAGCTGCATGGCAATGATGCATGCTTTGGGCCCTGACTATGCCCATTTCACCTCATCGCTTGCGCTCCTGACGGACCTTGACAAGGACAAGGTCAAAGCTGCATTCCAGACCGAGGAGATTAACTGTCGCCCTCGCCCTGATGCATCTGCCTTGACTGGCAACTCTGCACTGTTGACCACCGCTCCTGGCTGCACTTGCAACCCCTCCTCACCTTGTGACTTCTGTGACAAGTCTGGCCACTGCCGCTGCAAGTGCTATTCGCTCCAACATGCAAAAGATGCCCTGAAGTCATCAAAACATGGTGGAAGACATGCAAACCAGGCAAATGCAGCCACTACCCCCACAACACCTGCGGACGCCACTACACCACCCCAGGATGCAGTAGAACGTGCAGGAAATGCAAGTCTTCGTTCTAGTGATCCTTCAGATCCACTCTCACCACTCCAACTCAATGCTGACACCAATTGGAATGCAGACATGGGCGCCACTTCTCATATGATGCCTCACCACCATTGGTTGCACAACTACGCACCTAAATGCATGCCAATCAAACTTGCGGACAATACAGTCATCTATTATTTGGCAGGGATTGGTTCTGTGGTGTTCCACCCGACTCTCGATGGAAAGAGGGGGAGAGCTGATGAATTTAGTAACGTCTTGCATGTACCCCAACTCCACAACAACCTCCTGGCCATCCTGTACCTCACTTGACACTCGTCATTTGTTGTTCATATCAATGCAACACATCTTTCCTTCGCTCGCTCTGGTGGACCCCCACTCTTCGTTGCACCAATTAATGTGCACAATGCTGCATTTCTGGATGGCGTGACTGAATCCATCACCGAATATGCGAACCCAGCTACGACTATACTGCTCGACTTGTCGCTCTGGCATCGCCGACTGGCGCATCACAACATATCTGATGTGAAGGCCTTGATTCAGCGCAAAGTTGTCACAGGATTACAGCTCGATGTCAAGACTGCACCAGATCCGATCTGTGAGCCATGTATTGCAGGCAAGATGCATGCAAATCCATTTCCCCCCACCTCCTGGTGCGCTTCTCGCCCACTGGAGCTAGTCCACTCTGATGTTCATGAGATCCCTCATCGCTCATTCTCTGGATTCCGCTACTGGGTCACATTTATCGACAATTACTCGTGATATCGCTTTGTGCTGCCACTTCGCGCCAAATCAGATGTCTTCAGCGCATTTAAGCAGTTCAAGGCATTCGCAAAGAACCAGACCGAGCGGAAGATCAAAACTCTGCAAGATGACAAGGGAGGGGAGTATATGAGTCACGCCATGCTCGACTTCACCAATTCCTGCAGTATTGAGCGCCAGCACACAGTCCATGCATGTCCACAACAAAATGGTATCGCAGAGTGCGCAAATTGTGTCCTCTCTGAGTGCATCACAGCAATGTTGCAGGAATCTGGCCTCGCCAAGGCATTCTGGGGTGAGGCACTCGCTGCACTCGTCCATGTCTGGAATCGTTGCCCCACAGCTGCCCTTGATGATGCCACACCTTACAAGCTATGGAATGGACGCAAATCCAATGTCTCTCATCTCAGGGTGTGGGGGTGCACTGCATATGTGCACATACAGAAGGACAAGCGGCCTGCACTTCACCTGCACTATGAGAAGTGCATATTCATTGGTTACCCAGATGGATACAAGGGCTGGAAGTTCTACAACCTTACCACCAAGCACACTTTCATATCTGAATGCGCTGACTTCGATGAACGCATGCCCATCATTGCTCCAGCATTACCACAGGGCAATCAGCCTTCATCTGCACCTGCGCATACCCCATATGTCACTCCTGACTTGCCAGATCATCTGGATGCTGTTGAGCCCCAAGTGCCTGCTCCAGAGCTGCTGCCTCCTGAGGGGGAGCCTGAAGCCGAGGATGCAGAGGAGCCAGCACCCCTTCCACCCCCAGCTACTCCACCACCAGTACCACCCAGACCTCCGAGCCCAGTTGGCATTGGCACTCGCATGCCTACCAGGAATCACCAATCACCTCGTGAATGGTGGAAGCTCAGCCCAGCGCAGATTGCAGGCAATCAGGACGATTCTGAGGATGATGATGATGAAGACGCAGATGTAGCACGCTGTTTTGCAGCCAAGTCACCAAATCCGAGGACATTTGCAGATGCCATATGCATGGAGGATGCAGCTGAATGGAGAAAGGCTGCCTTGGTCGAATTAGGGGCCCACAAGACGAACGGCACCTGGACTCTTGTCCCCCAGCCAAAGAACCAGCCTGTCATCGGTTCCAGATGGGTGTTTACCAAGAAATATCATGCTGATGGCTCATTTGAACATTACAAGAGTCGTTTGGTGGCACAGGGCTTCTCCCAGCGTCCTGGATTTGAATACCTCGAGGTCTTTGCTCCCACTGTCCGTCTGCTGACCCTCCACATCATTCTCGCATTGGCTGCCATCCACGACCTTATGGTCTGTCGATGTCTCCAATGCATATCTGAATGGTGACATGGACTGCGATGTCTACATGGAGCAGCCGGAAGGATTTGCACATGGAAACCTGAAGGACACAGTCTGTTTGCTGAAAAAGTCGCTCTATGGCACCAAGCAAGGCGGAAACCGCTGGAATCTCAAGATGCGCACTGCCCTCAAGGCCATGGGCTTCAAGCAGATGTATTCGGATGCTGCCGTCTATATCTTCATCCAGGGGGAGGTTCACATCATTCTTCCTGTCTTCGTCGACGATATGACCTTTGCATCCAAGTCCCTGCCTGCAATCAAGCAGGCAATTGCAGATCTTGGTACCCACTTCAAACTGCATGATCTTGGCCCTACCACAGAGCTCCTGGGCATCAAAATCGATCGCAATCGATCCAAGCGCTCCCTGACCATCTCACAACCACAATACTGCACTGAGATGCTTGCGCGCTATGGAATGGCTGATTCAAAGCCTGTTTCGACACCCATGACTCCTGGACTTTGTCTATCCCGGGATCAGAGCCCCAAGAGTGCCGAAGAGCGAGCTTTTATGTGCACTGTTGACTATGGTGGAGCCATTGGATCACTGCAGTACCTCTCCTGCACAACGTGCCCTGACATTGCATATACAGTTGGTCAGCTTGCTTCATTCACATCTGAGCCTGGTGTGGCCCACTGGCATGTGATCAAACACCTCATGCGCTATGTCAAGGGCACGATCAACTATGCCATCACCTATGCCACAGATCCCTTGCAGTCCCAGCTCTTCACCACCTACTCCGATGCAAACCACAGCGGTTGCAAGGACACTGGACAGTCTACCAGCGCATATGTGGTCAAGATTGGTACTGGAGTCGTATCCTGGATGTCCAAGTGGCAGTCCATAGTTGCTCTCTCTACGACAGAAGCTGAGTACATGGCTGCATGTGAAGCAGGCAAGGAAATTGTCTGGATGCACAAGATGCTGCAGGAACTCAGTTTTCCCATGAGTGCGTCTTCTGTGCTCTTCATGGACAACCAGTCTGCCATTCAGGTAGCCAAACATCTGGAACACCATGGGCGCATGAAGCAACTGGACCTGTCCTGGTTCTGGCTCTGTGATGTAGTCGATCAAGGCTCCATTTCGCCTACCTATGTGCCTACAGGCGAGATGCCTGCTGACCTACTCACCAAGGCACTCCCGAGGCTCAAAGTTGAGCAATTCTGTGCTACTATGGGATTGGGTGCATTCAGGGGGAGCTAGCACTGTGGAGAGTTGTGCAATCAGGGGGGAGTGTTAGATGCGGTGATTGCACATCTGTGAGTCATGCCTAGATGAGTCACACCTAGATGAGTCACACCTTTCCTATTGTGCCATATTGTGGCGCACTATTGATATGTATCATTGTTATGATTGCATTCTGTACATCACTGGAGTTCACTGTCTCTGTTCTTCAGTCTCTGACAGTGAACTCCAGGTATGTCTATGTAGCTCAAACTGCATAATCTTAGTCTCTGACAGTGAACTCCAGCTGCCTAATTCAGCTGTCTAACAGCTGGTACCCTAAACAGACTCGGATGGGCAGCAGTTGGGGTAGCAAAGCCCCCTGATGAGAGCTTTCACAAGCTTGAAACCACTACCTACCATTCTCTTTCCTGCCCCTACTACTCGTACTGTACATTGCTTGCCTGATGGTCCAGCCCTGATCCTTGGAGAGGGGTGCCTGACGGATGAGCAAGTGGGCACAACCACCTGAGACATCCCTCCTTGCATGTAGTCCAGTATACTCTATCACAATATGGATGCATTTGATGAAGATTGAAATGAGTTCAACAACATCGGCAAGGAGATTATCCACAATCAAATCCATACTGAGTACAAAGTTGCCTGCCTCCATTTGTACAACTCACTACCTTGGTCAGTCCACCTGTCCCCCTACCACATACCCAAAAACATCTATAGTATCCAGATGGATGACTCAGATTTGCCCGCATTCTATTTTGGTCCCCTTATCCACCCATTTCTCTCTGAGGCGCCACACCCCAAAGTGCCCCTCTTGTACCCCATGAAGACAACATTTTCGGTCTTAATGGTGCTGATGAGGATGTTTTTGAGCCTTCTGATGGACAAACCTCTTGAAAACAACATTGCAGCAGATGGGAGCATCATCCACCCAACCGGGCTATAAAAGTCTGCATCTTGTATCAGAAGCTGCTGAAGTGATATGTTTTGAACGAACTCAAGACTCATCCGGAGAAAGCAATGACAAAGAAGAACTTGTTCTGACAGCTCAAGGCAATGAAATTCTTCCAAACAACAAGACTTGATTGGATCGAAGCTGAGACTTGATTGGATCGAAGCTGGTCTACAAGTTTGCAAGCAAGGTTACAACATGCTCAATTTGTTGATTCATCACAAGGTAACTAGTGTTTCGATATTCATTGTTGTATCTCATCAACTTTTTTTTGTAGAATCTGAACTATCTACACCTCAATTACAATATGAGCTTGAAGCCTGTTAAGATGCTTACAACTAAAGACTTGGAGTGCAAGAAGTCTCATTTTGGAAACACCTCCCATTTGTGTCATGAAATCCTGCAGCTCATAAAGCTCATTGTTGATGCGCATGTCCAATTTCGACTCAGAAACGTCGATGCTTTCCAACTTGCTGATGTGTTGTAATACATCTTTGCTCACATTGGTGCCCTCATTGGTATGTACTGCTATAAGTACAAGGTTAGTTCCTTGTTATGTTGTATTTCTTGATGGCTGATCCATCGACATAGTTGATGAGACAAGCATGTTAGATGCATTGATTGCACACTTGTGAGTCATGCCTAGATGAGTCACGCCCCTCCCACTGCACCACATTGTGGCGCACTATTGTTATGTATCATTGTTATGACTGCGTTCTGTATATCCTGCGAGTTCACTGTCTCTGTTCTTCAGTCTCTGACAGTGAACTCCAGGTATGTCCATGTATGTCGAACTACATAATCCTAGTCTCTGACAGTGAACTTCAGCTGCCTGAATCAGCTGTCTAACAGGTTATGAGCCCTGAGCACTAGACACGTGCCCTACTGTCTGCTGCTCACATCCTACCCGACTTATTTTTATCACTTCCAACTCCGCTACATCTGTTTTCTGTGACAACCCACAATGGTGTCAGAAAACCATCACCACCACATTTTGCCTCTTACTGGTGACAATTACACCACCTGGAGTGAGGAGATGAAGGCTCTCCTGCACTCCAAAGGTCTCTGGTGCCTTGTTGATGAAAAGGACAAGCGTCCTAGCACTGGAGACAAAGAGCAGGATGCTTGGGACACCAAACAGGACCAGGCTGCAGGTGAACTGATGCTCAATATCATCCCTGAGCAATGAGTGCACATCAGGGCTGTCCAGGATGACCCTACTGCTGCTTGGACTGCCCTCCAGAAGCTATTTGTGCAGCAGAAGGCCAGTACTCGCTTTGTGGCCTATGATGAGTTCTTCAGCATCAGGAAATGCCCTGAGGAGTCTCTCCCAGCGCTGAGTGCTCGAGTTGAGCAAGCCATGGCCAGGATCCAAGAACTTCATCCCACCACCACATTCACTTTGACCACCTCAGACGACGAGCTGAGCTGTATGGCCATGTTGCACATATTGGGCCCAGACTATGCCCATTTCACCTCATCCCTTGCGCTCCTGACGGACCTCGACAAGGTCAAGGTCAAGGCTGCATTCCAGACCGAGGAGATCAATCGTCGCCCTCGCCCTGATGCATCTGTCTCAACTGGCAACTCTGCGCTGTCTACCACCGCTCCTGGCTGCATTTGCAACCCCTCCTCACCTTGTGACTTCTGTGACAAGTCTGGCCACTGCCACTGCAAGTGCTATTCACTCCAACATGCAAAAGATGCCCTGAAGTCATCAAAACATGGTGGAAGATGTGCAAACCAGGCCAACGTGGCCTCTACTCTCACAGCACCTGCAGATGGCAATACACCACCCCAGGATGCAGTTGAACATGCAAGAAATGCGAGTCTTCATTCTAGTGATCCTACTGATCCACTCTCACCACTCCAACTCGATGCTGACACTGATTGGAATGCAGATACGGGCGCCACTTCTTATATGACGCCCCACCACCATTGGCTGTGCAACTATGTGCCTAAACGCATCCCAATCAAACTTGCAGACAATACAGTTGTTTATTCAGCCGGAATCAGTTCTGTGGTGTTCCACCTGACTCTCAATGGAAAGAGGAGGAGAGCAGTGGAGTTTAGTAATGTCCTGCATGTATCCCAACTCCACAACAACCTCCTTGCTGTCTTGTATCTAACTTGGCGCTCGTCATTTGTTGTCAATATCAATGCCACTCACCTTTCCTTCTCTCGCTCTGGTGGATTCCCACTGTTCGTTGTGACAATCAACGAGCAGAATGCCATATTTCTGGATGGTGTGACTCAGCCTATCACCGAGTATGCAAACCCAGCAACCACTGTGCCTCTTGACATATCCCTATGGCATCGCAGGCTGGTGCATCACAACATATCTGATGTAAAGGCTCTCATTGACTGCAAATTGGTCACAGGTATGCAGCTCGATGTCAAGACTGCACCTGATCTGATCTGCGAGCCATGCATAGCTGGCAAGATGCATGCAAATTCTTTCCCCAGCAGCTCCTGGCGTGCTTCTCGACCTCTGGAGCTTGTCCACTCGGATGTCCATGAGATCCCTCATCGCTCATTCTTTGGATATCGCTATTGGGTTACATTCATCAATGATTATTCAAGATACCACTTTGTGCTGCCAATTCGTGCCAAATCGGACGTTTTCAGCGCATTTAAGCAGTTTAAGGCATTTGCAGAGAATCAGACCAAGCACAAGATCAAAACCTTGCGAGACAACAAGGGAGGGGAGTACATGAGTCACACCATGCTTGAGTACACCAATTCTTGTGGTATTCAGTGCCAGCACACAGTCTGTGCGTGTCCGCAGCAAAATAGTGTTGCAAAGCATGCAAATCGTGTCCTATCTGAACGCATCACAGCTATGTTGCAGGAATCAGATCTCGCTAAGGCTTTCTGGGGTGAGGCGCTTGCAGCACTTGTCCATGTCTGGAATCATTGCCCCACAGCTGCCCTTGATGATGCTACTCCCTATGAGCTCTGGAATGGATGCAAACCCGATGTCTCTTATCTTAGGGTGTGGGGCTACATGGCATATGTGCACGTTCAAAAGGACAAGCATCCTGCACTGTACCTGCACTATGAGAAGTGCGTATTCATTGGTTATCCAGATGGATACAAGGGCTGAAATTTCTACAATCCTACCACAAAGCGCACAATCATCTCCAAGTGTGCTGACTTTGACGAACGCCTGCCTGCGACTGCTCCCTCATTACCACCAGCCAACCAGCCTCCACCTATGCCTGCACATGACCTATATGTCACCCCTGACTTGCCAGATGAACCAGAGGGCATAGAGCCTCACTTTGCCGCTCCAGAGGTGCCACCTCCTCAGGGGGAGCATGATGCAGATGATGCAGAGGAGCCAGCACCCCTTCCACCACCAGCCACTCCACCACCAGCACCACCCAGACCTGCTAGCCCAGTTAGCATTGGTGCTCACATGCCTACAAGGAATTGGCAACCCAGAGGATACTGCTAAGTGGAGACAGGCTGCTTTGACTGAATTAGAGGCCCACAAGATGAATGGCACTTGGATTCTTGTGCCCCGACTGAGGAATGGACCAGTAATCAGTTCCAGATGGGTATTTATACACAAATATTGTGCTGATGGCTCATTTGAGTGTTATAAGGGCTGTTTGGTTGCTCAGGGCTTCTCCCAGCACCCTGGATTTGAATACCTCGAGGTTTTTGCTCCTACTGTATGTCTCCCAACCCTGCGCATTATCCTTGCCTTAGCTGTGCTTCACAATCTTCATTTGTGGTCTGTTGATGTCTCCAATGCCTATCTCAATGGCGACATGGTGTTACATTTCATTCCCTTTTTGCCCCTGTCTCCACTTCGGTGCCCATCCCCTGGCCACCTTCCCTTTGACTCTGCCCTTCATCTAAGACCATGAGTAGATCATCATTGGACTCTTCTTTTGTCCCATGACCCCTCTTTCTCAAGGAGACACCCTTGATCGTAGGACTTTGCCTGTTCCCGTACTTATTGAGAAGATCATCCTTCGACACTTGGACTCCTTCTCCTGTAGTACCTTTACTATAGGCCTTTTACCTTTACCATTGCTAGATACCTTTCGTCTTCTGATGTTCCCCCTTTGCCTTGAACCCCGGACTCATACTACGGTTGTACTCCAACCCAACCTAGTATACTTTAGTTCACTAGTTATCTCTCCGTAGCACGCTCCACTTGTACTTTGATCCCACTAGTACTTGTATCTCAATCTAACGAGTTCTTGCGGACTTCGTCTGACTCCCTCGCCTTCGTCCTTGTCCACCCTTTGCTTCCATAGCAAGGGCAGCCCTCTAGTAGCACCACGGCTAGAGGTTCTTTGTGTCATCCAAGCTTCCGACTCCTTGTCTGCCTGACTCCTTTGAGACCACGCCTAGCCTATGGCAAAGCGTAACAAAAGATCAAGCTTCTATCTCGAAAGGACTACCTCCGTTGTAGATCCATTATCCCTTGATTCTCAAGCGTGCTCTCCATGAGCAGATACCTCGAATCCTTGAACCACCAGAGTGTCCCAATGACCCACCATCGATCCTTGTTGGTCTAGACCATGAGAACCTCCGCCCACCGACCTATCTGAGTCGGAAGCTCCCCAAGATACTACGTCATCCCTGGACACCAACCCGGACTTAGACCTTGACACTCTCTTCGGACCCGAAGAAGAGCTCACCCTTCGACATCGGTTTTCTTCTGAGCTCACCATTCCAAGGGAACCAACCCCACCGTCGCCAACCCCCAGAGCACAAAACCCTCCCTTCGGAGGATTCCCACTCTCATATCCACCTCCGACCATTCCCCCCCAATCTGCCATGCCAGCAGCAGCTACCACCAAACCCACCGAGCTTCACCTCGGAACCCCCGAAGACTTTGACGGATCATTTGCCAAAGTTGAAGATTGGCTTGGGACCATTACCTTTTACCTAGCCATTAACTCTGAAGTCTACGACACCGATGCCAAGAAGATGGCCTATGCTCTGTCATTCATGAAGAAAGGATCAGCTAAGGTCTGGGCTGCCACTTTCAGGCAGAAGATTCTCACACAGGCCATGCTTAACCTAGGAACTTTCATTGACTTCTGTGATGCATTTTCCAAGTCCTTCGTCCGAAAGGACACCATCACCTCCAGCCTCCACCGGCTCGCCACGACCAAGATGGTCAAGAACAAGCATGGGGACTACTCCCCTTCCCTCACTGAATACACTGCCTGCTTCCAGAACCATGTCGTTATCTCAAAAGTCATTGACCCCAACGTCCTTATCAGCTACTACGCTATCGGGATTCTGGAACCTCTGATGTGGAAGATTCAAAGCATGGAAACCCCCCCGGACAAGATCGAGGACTGGTATACCAAAGCTGCCCACTTCACGGCCATGAAGGAAAGAGCCAGGGATCTTGTGAAACGAGGAAGCGGAAAAGTTTTCCACGGAATTTCCTCCACTTCTAGAACCTCTGCTCCTGACTCCGACGCCATGGACGTAGATGCTATATGCACCACCCTCATCCCCAAGCTTATCCCCGCAGAGCGAAAGTGTTGCATCGAGAACAACCTTTGCTTCCGTTGCCGAGAGGGAGGACATCTTTCTACTAAGTGCCCCAAATTCTCCAAAGGAAAGAAACCTGCAGTTAAAGCGATAGCCACCTCGGACCTTCCCAAACTGGAAGAAATCCTGGACGATGCCGATGAAGACGAGGACAGAGTAGCAGTAAGAAGAGTTTTATTTTCTCAGGATTTTTGAAGAGGGGACTTGCCACAACATCTACATCTCCTAATGCTTCGGTATCTGTAACTTCTACTATGAACTCCATGCAAATTCCAGTACAAGTTATTATCCCCTTGCACACCCTGCAAACCATTGATACTTGAGCCTTGATTGATAGCGGAGCAGATGTCTGTTGTCTTGACTGGGGCTTCACTAAGAAACACAAGATTCCTCTGACCAAACTCGACCACCCCGTTTACGCCAAGAATGCTGATGGAACCATTAATACTAAAGGAACCATCTGATATGTTGCCAACCTCTTTGTTTCCACCGAGGGCCTTGTTCACCAAATCACCTGCCATGTCATGCACCTGAGCAAGGATAATGTATTCCTTGGAATCCCTTGGCTTCAGAAGGCTAACCCAACCATCGACTGGGCAAAGAAAACCCTTCGGATTGCTGAAACCACTGATGAATCGAAACTCCTCTTTTCCCTCCACCAGGGAGCCTACTTCCGACAGGAAAAGCTTCTCGTTCCCCCTCGACCCCCACCACGCCATGTTTTCATCAACTCGATTCAGGACAAATGCCTATATGCCTACAACAGATGGAAGGACGAATGTGACTTCCTAACCTGTGCCCATGACCAATATACCATCAACTGAATCATTCGCTGCAGATCACGGTTCATTCCAGCTCCTATGATCTCCTGACTCTCCATCGCCTCCAGCCTTGCCCTCTCCCCTGACATGCCAGTTGCCTTCTCCCTCCCAGAAGAATATGCCAGATATAAGGAGGTTTTTGCTGAAGAGGCAGCAAACGTCCTTCCTCCATCTAGACCCTATGACTATGCCATCAATCTCAAGGAGGATTTTGTTCCCCGAATTGCCAAGATTTACCCCCTTTCGGCTGATGAAAGACAGGCTACGGACAAGTTCATTGATGAAAACCTAGCTTCAGGTAAAATTTCCCCTTCGAAATCCCCTCAGGCCTCCCCTTTCTTCTTCGTTAAGAAAAAAGCCCAACTGGGACAGAAACCCAGCCTGCGACCTTGCTAGGACTACCAACGCCTAAACGAACAAACCGTTTGAGATGCGTATCCCCTTCCTCTCCTACAGGACTTCATGGACCGGATCTGGGGGGCGAAAGTGTTCACCAAGATGGACATCAGATGGGGCTATAATAACGTTCGCATTAAGGAAGGAGACCAATGGAAAGCCACCTTTATCATGCATCGAGGGCTGTTCAAACCGAACGTCATGTTCTTTGGACTAACCAACTCTCCCCCCACGTTCCAATGGTTCATGAACGATTCATTCCGAGACCTCATTGCGGAAGGATGGCTATTCATCTATATGGACGACCTCCTCATTTTCTCCTCCGACCAACAAACCCACACTGAGCAGACCCACCGAGTACTGCAGCAAATGGAGGAACTCCATCTTCATTTGAAACCTGAGAAATGTTTCTTCAACCAAGATGAAGTCGAATACCTTGGAATGATCATCCGCCTGGATGAGATCGCCATGGACCCTACTAAGTTAGATGGGATAGCCCATTGGCCCACTCCCACCTCTGTAAAAGAAGTCTGATCGTTCCTAGGGTTCACTAATTTTTACCAACAATTCATCCCCAATTACTCCACCATAGCCCGACCCCTCATCGACCTTACTAAGAAAGCCACCACCTGGTCCTGGAATGACTCTTGTCAGTCTGCGTTCAACCTCCTTAAGGCAAAGTTCGCTTCCCGACCGGTTCTCCAAGTTCTGGACCTCTCAGCCCCCTTCACTATCGCCACCAACACCTCCCTCTATGCTTCTGGAGGAATTCTCCTCCAAGCAGATCCTAACAGCGAATGGCATCCCTGTTCTTACCTTTCTCAAAGCTTTGATTCCACCCAGCGGAACTATGACATCCATGATTGGGAGCTCCTAGTGGTGCTCCGAGCACTGAAAGCCTGGTCTCACTACCTGCGAGGATCTCCTCACCAGGTTCGGGTGTTCACAGATCATAAAAACCTCACTTACTTCCAGGAACCCCACACTCTGAACCGGCGACAAGCTCGCTGGTTACTTGATCTTGCAGATTTTGACCTTAAACTAATCCATGTACCTGGGTCTCAACTCGCTGGTCCTGACACCCTCTCCCGACGCTTGGACCACTTCCCAAAAGACGCCTTAGACAATTCTCTCATAACCCTACTCCCTCCATCCCTCTTCATCAATGTCATTAACATTGCCCTCTCCTCCAAGATCCGCTCTGCCTCGGCTGCCGACCCGTTTGCCCTGACCTCACTCCAAGCCGTAGATGAGAACATCCCTGCAGCATTTCGCTCCCGGCTGTCTGACTGGCAAAACCGAGAAGGGATACTCACTTATCAGGATTGCGTATATGTTCCCCCCGAAGGAGATCTCAGACGTGAGATCTTACAAAGATACCATGATCATGAAACTGCTGGTCACCCCGGATACCTCAAAACCTGTCAACTGGTTTCTGCAGAATTCTGGTGGCCT
>JBBPSV010000761.1:0-13904 GCA_038093795.1 Retiboletus fuscus
CAGGAATCCATGTGGGAGGGTTCCCCACATGGTACCGCACGGAAACGAATAAACACAGACGGATACCCCGAAAGGGCCCTCCTGCTCGGCTGGCCCGTGGGAGCCTACATGGCTAGCTTCACGCTGATAAGAAGCCTCCTTCTCCCCACCCGCCTTCACCCACTCTAAGTCACCAACCTCTCGTTGGGTCGTGCTTTCGTCTACTCCCTTCGACTGCTACAGTTGGTAGTTACCCCAAACGGCCTCGGAAAGGCAGCGGTAGGGGTAGCGGTCAAGCCCCCTGATGAGAGCTTTCGCAGGCTCGAAACCGCACCCTATCCCGCACCTCTACCTGTCACTGCGCGTACTGTACACGGTCCTAATCCTCGGAGAGGGATGCCTGACGGACGTATCAAACAGGATCGACAGCCCGACATCACGACAATGTGCTTTTGTGTATAAGGCCTTATAAGGGCTTGCTAACATACGCGAGTAGCAAATTATAAATAATAGCGAGGCTACCTGATAACCCCTTATAGCCCCCTTAGAACGGTAGGTCCGGTAGATAATAGGAAACGGACTGGTAACAATGCCAAAGATCACGCGGCTGGATATATATAGTCAATAACTCTCAGTCCGGTCGAATAGAGCAAGTAGTGTAAACAATTATAATGGTAGGTCCGGTAGATAATAGGAAACAGACTTTTACCATTGTCAAAGGTCACGCGGCTGGACATAAGTGGTCAAGATCTGACAGTCAGGCCGAATAGAGGAAGTAGCGTAAACCACTATAACAATAGGTCCGGTAGATAATAAGAAACAGGCTTTTACCATCGTCAAAGATCACATGGCTGGAGATAAGTGGTCAAGATCTGACAGTCAGGCCAAATAGTGGAAGTAGCGTAAACCATTATAACGGTAGGTCTGGTAGGTAATAGGAAATAGCCTTTTATCATTGTTAGAGATCACACAGCTGGACATAAGTCACCAAGGTCTCACAGTCAGGTTGAAGTGGGAAAGAAGTATAATGGTAGGCTCTATGGGGACGAGGCATCTTGATGACATGACGTTGTCACTGGCAGATGTGCAGTGCATATGGTACATTGCTCACATTCCTAGATCAGTTGAAAAAGACAATAAAGCATGGAAAGGATCAGAAAGCGTACAAGTACTTCCATGGTTGGCCATCCTCACATCCACGACATTACCTTGCAAAGACTGACCTTGTTTCAACACGGAGCAGTTACTGCCAGTATGATAACAAGGTATAACAAAAATCAGTCTGGGTGTACTGGAAACCCCCCAAAAAAAATTCAGATCAGGTTCATCATTGCTCACCATACAAATAATCACCAATAGAAATACAGATGCACATTTTCGACAACTAATACATACAGTTAGTGCACCATAGAGATACGGCGCTTTTTTCGCAACTGTGCCACAGACATATTATCAGAGTGGTCCCGCCCCAACTGAAAAGCGAAAGCCTGGCCAAAAATTGCCCTGCACATTCCAATCAGTGCCGGGTATCAAGTTCATCGAGTCAGGAACTTACCTATTCCACCATAACAGAAGCTGGTCTACAGAATGTCGGTCCTCCTCTTGCTCAGCCCCCTCGAACCAGTCAACTATTGCATAGTAGAACTCATTCATGTCGAAGATACCATCATGAATTGCCCATGATCCACAAGAGGACAAGGCAAATCGAAGCTGGAAGAGGATCAAATAGAGAAATGGCAGGTTATTTAATGTTGGATCGAGGACATACCTGGCAAGCTACATAGGCAATAGCCCGTGGGTAAACAGTCTTCATGCCAATAAGCCCGGCGACATGAAGCCAAGTTCGTCGTTCACCTCGATGACGTTTCCTGGAGGAGCTCCAGTCAACTTCCTCATTATCTATATTATCTGCTGAAGTTGGAGAAGTAAAGATTGCCTTGAAAGCCTTGGATATCTGGTATGAGATAAATTACATCTCCGTGTTTAGGACTTACCTTGATTAAGATTTCACCCTTGAATAAACCTTTGGAAGGTTCCTGGGGGTCGAAGTGGTAGCCAGCATATAGGAAAGCCGGCCATGATTGGGCTGACATGAGGAAGTTGGGGTGCAGTTCTCGGATGTTCTGCCGATGGCTGCATCAATAGGGTAGTCAACTTCGACAGAGCACATCAAAAAATTTACTTACATCGCATCACTCCAGTCATAGTCAACTGGACACAACAACTTTCCTGTTGAGTTGTTGTAGAACCCTCTCCCACTCTTGTCGTCTTTGGTAAGGGGAGGGTTAGGCTGCGGGGAGCTGCTCATGAGCCAGTTCACTACCTCCACCTTAAGAAGGTGGGTGTCATCACTCCGCACACTATCTGCTCCTTGTCCAAGCTAAAGATACATGAGGCATTACATGAAACCAAAGAGAATAAAGCAAATTACTTACTCGTAGTACAACATTTACAAGGTCTGCCGAAGGAACCTCACGAATGGATGGTACCCATCGTAGCAGTTCGTTGTAGCACCTATATAAGGAATTCTCCCTTGGGAGCTCCATCAGTGAATCTGATGAGAAATATAATAGACAACGTACTGGGTATTGTGGCTAGCAACAATGCCCACACCTGTAATATGGGCTCGCCGGTCAGCTTCTGCCAACATGTCATTGATACTGTCGTGGAGTGATACCACACGCCTGATGGCTCAACCTTTGTGGGTAAGCAGTCGAGTGGCTCTATGGAGGATTCAATGTCAGTCAGTTGGCACACAGAACAACAGAAAAATAACCTTACTCTTGGTTTTGGCGATGGCTGATTTACAAGGCGCATACATGGTCCTGCAATGTAGTTATCTGTTGCAGCAAAGCAACAGAATCGTGATCCTGGGTGACATTTGGGTTAGACATCGACAAGGGTAAGGAGGATGACAGGCTGGCAGAAACAGCATGCAAGGCCAAGGTTTTGAAGGGATTCTGGGATGCGCTGACAATAAAATATTGGTCAGCTAGCTGAAGGGCCAGCGGGGAACTGAACAGGCAAACTTTGTCCGCGAAGTCGATCAGAAATCCTGTTGAATGTTATGTATGTCAGCTAGCTGAAGGGTCGGCAGGGAGTTGAACAGGCTAACTTTTTCTGCGAAGTACATCAGAGATTCCATGGAATGTAACGTACCATTACCTGCGATCGGTTCCGCAATTACCTGTTGCCATAGTGAGTCACTTTCAAGTGATAAGTCACTTGATCCTAGTGTAGGGAAGCTCCGAACCAGATGACAAAAGGCTACATTCAAAATGACATCAAAGACCCTTACCCCACAATAACGAAACCACTGACGTGCACACAAATTGCTCCGCCATCCCTGCAAGGGCTGATAGTACTTGCAAGCGAAAACTTATAATTTATGTTTGGAACAAAAGTGAGGGGGGGGGGGTGTCAGGGGAAAAAAAAGAAAAAGGCAATCGAAAGAGGGTGGGGAGGAAAGAACGGATCCGAGTGAGGAAGCGACAAGGAGTACCAGTAGATCTCCGACAAATATAAGTCCTTCCTCCATCCTGCTGAAAAGTGTAAGTTTTTACAACCTTCTGCGAAAAAGTCATCTCACCATCACACGAACCTCACTGGTACCCATGGTTGCTGCGTCAAAGCTTCCATGGGCGATTCTGCCCTACGAGTTAGAATGTGAAATCTTTCTGTTAGCAAGCAGGGAGCCACAAGAGTTATACAACTACGTATTGGTGGCTCGTCGAGTGAGAGAGTGGCAAGTATTAACAGTTGTCTGTTGTCTTGGTTGCACTGAAATCTTGTCTGCAAAGGCTTGAGCCGATACTGTACAGAGCAATCGATGTTTATACGGAGGGCATTGCTCGACAGCTAATAGACTCACTCAGCTCGCGGCAGAAAATCATCCTCAAGCTCTTTGTTGGTATTGCAGTCCTCCCTTGCACCACCGCGTGGCTTCTCCGCCTCTGTCCTCGCTTGGTGATCCTCAACCTATGGGCAGGAGGTAATAGCCTAGGGGGTCGCTCAAATCCAGTGCTTGACGCCCTGAATAACCTCAGATACCTGAGACGCCTCTCGGTTGATCCTACGGCATTGTTCGGGTTAACTTACGTACACCTCCCTAACTCAAGAGCATTCTGGCATATTACCCACCTGGATCTGACCAGCACATGGACCTGGGAGAGTATGCCCAGGGGATTTCAGCACCTGGGATTGTTGACGCACATCTCACTGACCTGGAGGATGTCCTGAGTCTCCTCTGACGCTTTGCTACAAGTCCTCACTTGTGAGACCTTCAAGATGGTCGTGCTCTGGAGACAAGACTTTGAACCTCATGATCGTGTCATTGATAGCCTCCTGAGATGCGGGTTAGATGATCCGCGAATAGTTGTCCTCTCTCGGGGATGTCACTGGACTCACGTGATGCACGGGTCATTCTGGTCACATGCCGGGAGGATAATCGCATGGCGCAAGAAGCACAACAGTAAGTAAGATCCCTTATGTGCCCAGGATAACACTTACTTTGAACCGTAGTCACTACCATAGCACGTCCAACGATTATGGAGGATATCACAGGAGCTCTGACGTGAATGGACTGAAATCAAAGCTCTCCGGGTGAACGCCTTGAGCAGTGTATAGTGATTAGTACAAATATGGCGCACGGTTAGCCGGTACATACCTCGATGTAAATGGATCCAGAGAGAGAAATGTGTTTACAAAAATAAGTCTTGTCACTGCGAGTTGGCTGAAAGAACGACTGGTGAGGAATGAGACCACATACAGATTACAGTTATGGAGGATATCACAGGAGCTCCGATGGGAATGGACTGAAATCAAAGCTCTCCGGATGAACATCTTGAACAGTGTGTAGTGATTACCACAAATATGGCGCATGATTAGCTGGTACATACCTCGATGTAAATGGATCCAGAGAGAGAAATCTGTTTACAAAAATAGGCCTTGTCGCTGCGAGTTGCTAAAATACAGTGAAAGAATAATTCATGCAGAATGAAATTACACACAGAGAAAGTGTACAGTGAGTTTACACACGGAACCCAGGACATCTGAGGCTGCAGGACACAGGTGAGACCTTAGACGTCGGTCGGCATCGGAAGACAGGTTAGAGGACGATGGTAGCGGCAGCAGCCTGATGGGATGGAAGAGCGAGCCAGACATGAGGGAATGGAAGCGCTTCAAAGGATCTTCAACCCCACTGTTACTCGATATGAGATGGTGACGGGGCAACCCAATGGACACAAAGTCCAAAAGCGTTCTCTGCACAACACAAAGTCTGGCCGCAGAGAGTGATTGAGCAGCACAAAGCCAACTCAGGAGGGAGGACAACGAGCGGGAGCTGAGATGACCGACAATCTTGTGTTTTGAGGGCTTGAGGGGCGTTGGAACTTGGCAGACAGAGCGAGCGGAGTGCAGTTGAAGCGTGGGAGTTGGGTGGACAGTACTTAGTTGGAGCGTGGAAGCGTGGAGGAGTTACTTACCTCAGCCATTGTCGTCCACTCGGCTCCGACTACAACCTTTAAGTTCCCACGCTCCTTCTATCCCACCGACGCCACCTCAAGCTCAAGTCCCGTTCCCCCTCAGGACTCGCGCCGTCCCTCAAAACACAAGATCATCGCTCGTCTTGGCTCCTGGGCTTCCGCTCGCTGTCCTCCCTCCTGAGTTGGCTTTGTGCTGCTCAATCACTCTGCGGTCAGACTTTGTGTCGCGCAGAGAACGCTTTTGGACTTTGTGTCCATTGGGTTGCCCCGTCACCATCTCGTATCGAGCGACAGTGGGGTTGAAGACTCTTTGAAGCGCTTCCCTTCCCTCACGTCCGGCTCGCTCTTCCATCCCATCAGGCTACTTCCGTCATCACCCTCGACCTCCAACCCATGTTCTGCTGCCACCAACGTCTCATCGATCATACGCTGTACGTGGTCTTATTACCTTCGGGATTGAAGCGCTTCCCTTCCCTCACGTCCAGCTCACTCTTCCATCCCATCAGGCTACTTCTGTCATCACCCTCGACCCCCAACCCGTGTTCTGCTGCCACCAACGTCTCGTCGATCATACGCTGTACATGGTCTTATTACCTTCGGGATGTTCATTCATTGTCTCTTAGGCCTTTCAACCACTCCTCCTCTGACTATGGCTACTGCTGTGACCAGATATGCCCCTCAAACCCGCTCTGGCGATGGTGAGTACTATCACATTGAATTTGTGGAACTATGCTCACAAGGGAAACAAGCCACTTTCAATAGCTTGGATGCGAAATCAATCGCGTGCGACAGTGACAGTGTGACGGTGTACACATCCCCAAACATGTCATTTGTTCCAGAGCCCCATAATGGCAAAGAGGAACTGCGTGCTTGAGCGGATGGACGATTCGGGCCTGTCGACTGTTTCCAGTGGCCCCAGCTTTTTTGCAAGGAATACGAGTTTGCCGTCTGTATCCGTCGAGCAGAGCATCACCCATCCCCTGATCCATTCTCATGGGCGTGGTATCGCCCTTCCGTTGATGACTTTGAACCTCTCCCTCATGCAGCCTTCATCATAGGCAAACTCAAGCAAGACAAGGCTCTGGGCATTGCGTCCTTACGCCATATTGCCGCCACACGGTATGACGAGTGGAAGAAAACACATGGGGAGAAAAAAGATATCGCCGGGCAGTTCCTCAAGTCCCTTGGGCACGACGTCATGGTGCTCCTCAACCATCCACTTACTTTCCGAGACATCATTGTCTTTGTGACTCAGGCACAACGGTATTTTTTGGACATCGTAGCCTTCCTCGATTACGTCTGTTATGTTCTCCCTCGGATCGCCAACCCGCTCTTCACTCCTCTCCCTGTCCGGTCAGACTGGATGAGTTGTTTTACTGCAGACACGAAAATCTGCGATGACCTCTTCCACGCAGGTATTCCTGTATGGCTGGTCCGCCACAACTACACCATTACTCCGCAGACCATCATTGAGAAATCGGTGAAGTTTACATTTCCCGACAACGTTGTTCGCAGTATGTACTCTGAACGCGGCAAATCCATTCGCCCCTTTGATTGCCTCTATTGTGGACCTGGGAGTTTCCTTCGTCATGTCCATACCCAGCACTACTACACCGGTTCGGCAGATCCCAGGAGCGATTCGTCCACTCAGGTTTCTTTGCAGTTGTCCGCCTCCAGTCAAGTTGGCAAAACGGCTACTCAGGCGCAGACAAGGAGAGCAGCGCAAAAGGAGCACGCTTGTCCCCAAAAAGGTGAGTTATCTTGTCTACATTCGTAAAGTGTGGGCTAAGGTACTGTGGAGGTAATCAACTCGGAGGTCGCGACAAATGGGAGGAGATGCGCGTACCTGAGATGCCTGCCTCCTTCGCCGTCTGGGAGAATGCCATGAAGCGCATGGACAAAGACCCCTCCAGGGTGAGAAACGGCATGGTCAATCAACGATATCGCGTCCCGGAACCAGCTCTTCTCATCTCAGGTCAGACCTCTGAGCGCCACCAGCTATTCATGACGAACTGGCTGGCCATTCGCCCCATCTGGTTCAGTCAGCTCGACCATGACCCCCCTGCACAGTTCCCGGCCCCCCAACAGTGGAGAGAGATTCTCCACTGTGTTCCATCCAAGGACGCACTTGAGGCTGCTCCCGAAAGCAGCAAGGGCAACAGAACAGCCAAGGGTCGCAAGTTGGCTATGCTCGAAATCTTCGGTGACATTGCGGCGGCGCTGATGCAAAGTTCGACATTGGCCCCCTCCGAAACTGTGGAATGGCGCGGCAAGTATATACCCATTGCCACCCTGGCCGACCTGCCTCCCTGCCTTGTAAGAGCGATCCTGTGGGAGGTCTACGAGGTTGGTTGGCGTTACGAGCTGTACTCCCTCGACCGGGCCCTTCTTCCGCAAGTATGGGTGGAACATTGTATGGAGCGTATGTCCTTCTTGCACACACTCTTCCTTGGCAGTTCAGGTTTGGTGCTCTGGTTGGAGCCTTTGCCATCCCGCGCTGGTGATCTCGGGTTGACTGACTCATTCGCCAACAACGTCCGTATCCTTCGCACCTTTTGTCTCCTTCTTTCCACCTGGCTGAACGCTCACCCCTCTTTTTCTAACGCTCATGTTTCTCTCGAACAATCAGTGCGACTGCAGACCTATGAGGTCATGAGTCGTGCTTGCCATTTCTACGTACAGACTTTTTTTGATCATTTCGGCCGTCCCCCGCTCCTCCCCCATCATTTTCCATTTGAGTACCATGAATAGCGTTATGTGGTGTCCTCCGTCCCTCCCTTCATGTACGATCTTTTTTTAATCAGGCTGAATTACATGATACAAGTTCTGTGTTGTCGGAACGCTCGAGGCTTCTCATTCAGCTTACCCGTCCTCAGGTACGCAACTCACCTTCATGTTGTTCTGATGCCTTGCCCAGTAGCCCCATACACCCACTCGTGTATGTCATTCCAGGGTGCTCACGGCATGCGGTCAGTGCTCATACTTCTGATACAACATGTACTCATTGCATTCTTTGATGTCAGTTTTTTGAAGCCCCGATACCACAGGAATGCCTTCATAAGTGTCGTTCTCTTCTCAATCTTCTTTACTGCTAATGTCCTCTATTTTCAGGTGCCACCCAGATTGCCCTCGCACGTCCCCATCCCAGAGAGGCTTGACGCAGCATTGAAATCTATGCCCCATCTACCAGGCGGCGCAAGCAGAGCGATTGGGACGAGTGAATACGTTTCTCAACGCCAATGAGCCTCCGACCAAACGGGTCAGACTGGGTGCTAATGGGTTACAGGTGCGTGTCATCAATGCACCTCTCTTTGGCAGCGTGTTTTGAACTTGGATTTCAGGGTGCTCCTGCATTGTCCATACCTGATCCCCTTGCTTCAACTTTTACGCAGCCCATACACGATCCCCCTGCTTCAACTTCTACGCAGTCCATACACGATCCCCCCGCTTCAACTTCTATGCAGCCCATACACAATCCTCCTACTTCAACTTCTACGCAGCACATTGACAATCCCTCTACATCTATGCAGTCTACGTTCAATGCCCCTGACGCAGACCGGTCTCTTCCTCTGCGTAATCGACGACTACCTGCCAGGTATTGAGACCTGCTTCCTGAACCGCCGTTGCCAGCAGTTGACCCACAGCCTGGCACTTCTTCCGGTTCCCTCATCCCACGTGTTTTTCTTCATGTATTCGATTCCTTTCGTACACAGTTCAATAAATTCGGCATCGCACGTGCATACCGACATCGACCATCACATGATCCCAATTCATTCCTCCCCCATGATGAATTGACTCAATCCCGTGATCCCATCATCGGTAACACTGCAGGCAGTGACCATGGTGACCACTCCCCGCCTTGGCCCTGGTCCAACATGTCAATCTGGCGTCTCATGATGTGGAAGAATACCGGTAGTACTCAAAAATCTCATTTGGAAGTCACACGCCTTGTCCACGAGGTTCTCCAAGCCCCCGACTTCAGCATTCAAGACTTGTCAAGCTTTGACACCTCCAGGGAGACAGCTCGGTTTGACGCTGCCCAGAAAGAGCTCCTTCCTGAAGATCCTTTTGGGATTGACAAGTGGAAACGCACGTCCGTCGACATATCTGTACCTACAAGGGAAAAAAATAGGGAGGGTAATGGCCGGACGTTCACTGTTGACAGTCTTCTTTACAGACCTATTCTTGACGTTGTGCGAGCGGTATTTGCGGAGACCTCGTCGAAGGCTTTCCACCTCATCCCTTTCAAGTGGATCTGGAAAAACCCTACCACCGGTTGCGAGCAACGTGTTTACGATGAACTGTACGCATCCGATGCTTGGAACAAAGCTCATGACGAAATAATGAAGCAATGAAGAGACAACGGCTGCAAGTTGGAAAGAGTGATCGCTGGGCTCATGTTCTGGTCTGACTCAACTCAACTCGCTCAGATGGGTCATTCGTCTGCATGGCCCATCTATCTTTTCTTTGGCAACCTCTCCAAATACACACGTGCCGACCCACAGTCTGGGTGTTGTCATCCAATCACATTCATCCCTTCAGTAAGTTGCTTGCTTTTATCGCACCACTCTGAAGGTCCCATCACGTCGATCAGCTGCCAGAATCCATCAAAAAGTTCATATCCTTGATCTCTGACAAAAAATATAACCATGATCTTCTGACACATTGCAAACGCGAGCTTGTACATGCTATCTGGAGGATATTACTCGACGACGATTTCGTTGAGGCTTACAGGAATGGTATCATCATTAAATGCTTTGACGGAGTCACCAGGTGTTACGCTTGGCCCAGGTAGGGTCGAGCGTAGACTCAAGGGGAGGGTCTGAGACTTAGAGAGTACCAGCATACTTGACACTACGGTACGACGAGGACCTTCGGGCGAGGTATCTGCTCACGAAGAGCATGCTCAGCGTCGAAGGATACAGGGAGTCCGATGAGGACGAGTCTTATCCCGGTCTTGGGAGATCGAGCGTAGGAGTTATCTCAAAGGTATGATTGAGTAGCTCTAGCTTAAGGAGTACAAGTGTAAAGACTACTGTTTATATACTCGAGCCATGGAAGGCGGTAGAACCTCATGGAACGAGCGGTTAAACGCGGACTGAAAAGAGATGTGACTCGGGGAAGCGTAAGGACTCGGGAGGAGTCGAAGCGAGTCACATCCGCTGTGGATCTGTCGATCAGAGTCGATCAGAAGCAGCTGTCGATCAAAGATAATCATGAAACTGAGGTGTGGCCGGAACGGCCCGAAGCGACAATGACAGCAGGGTCATTAGTCGGAAATGAAGAAATGATGCGGTCCGTGGGAATAGTGACCTACGTGCCATACAAGAGTAGTCTGGGTAGCACCAGACGAGATGGATAGTGATCCATCGAGACTAAGCTAAGTGAAGTAAAAAGAAAAGAAATAAATGGGACCAGGTCGAATCGTAACACCAGGAGAGTATACCCCAGAATTTTTACTTACTCTGCCGACTATCCAGAAAAGTAAGTCATTTAATCTCGTCATTTACCAGGTATTGAAAAGCTTGAAGAATCCTTCTTGCGACCATTAGAGACAAGGGCAACTGCCCTTGTCCTCGCTGCATGATCCCAAAATTGATGTTCTATCGCACAGGTTTCATTCAGGACCTTACCGCCAGAATCTCTCGTGTCAGAACTTATTTGCAGGACAAGATCAATCTCACTCGACAGGCGGTTTACGTGCTTGGTAGGCCTTTAAAAGGTACAATGGTTGAAACTATCCTCAAAGCCGAATCCCTCGTTCCAACACTGGTAAGAAACTCTTTCTCATTTGGTGATCCTTCTGATGCCAACCTTGTGATGCTTCACAGAACTCTTTTTGTGAGCGACTGTCACCCATGGGATTCAACCTGTTCCCAATATTGGTGGTTGATTTACTGCATGAGTTTGAGCTCGGTGTCCTGAAGTCTGTCCTGAAGCACCTCCTCCGAATCATTTATGCTGTCGATCCTCGTCGGATTGAGCTACTCAATGAACGGTGAGATCAACCATTGTCCTCGGATCCTCTCACTGACAAGTGTTTTGGTAGGTTCATGAAAATATCATCATTTGGTATGAACTCAATCCATTGTTTCCCTCCTGATGTTGCAGATACGAGCCAGCGACCTGCACGATTTTTTGAGCAGGTACTCCAGGTATTGTATTTGGGGTGATTCCAGTACGACTGCCAGTGCTTAACAGGTTCCACTGTAGTGTTCCATGCCCGTGTTTGAAGGGCTTTTCCCTCCTCCCCACGACTCAACTGTGCAACGCCTCATGTTTCGTCTCTCCGAATGGCATGCACTAGCCAAACTTCGAATTCACACTGATGATTCCCTTGTGCTTCTACAGCAATCCTTACGGCGCCTTGGAGATCAGCTGCACCATTTTCAGCAAGACACTTGCCCCGCATTTCATACTTGTGAACTACCCATGGAAGCTGCCCAGCGACAGAGGAAAGAAACAGCTGACCTCAAAGCTGGCCATCGAAAAAAGGAATCGCGTTCAGCCTTGCTCCCGAAAACGTTCAATCTCAATACCTACAAATTTCATGCTCTCGGCGACTATGACGGAATGATCCAGATGTTTGGAACAACCAACTCATTTACTACCCAGATCGTAAGTCATTTTACTTATATTCTACTTAAAACATAACAATGAGGTGATTGTTTTCATAGGGTGAGCTGGCACATCGCATGATCAAGAAGATGTATGGTTCGTCAAACAAAAAGGATGTCGAAGAGCAATTTGCAAGGCAAGAGCGTCGTCACACTCTCCTGAGATGACAACAGGACATATATGATGAATGGACTAATGTGGGCCTGCAAGAGATTGATGCATCGCTGACGTTGCATCACTCCATGACCAGCCAGGCACGAAAACATAACATCTTCAATCTCTCGTCATTCCTTACTGATCATGTTTGTGACCCTGCTATCAAGGTGGGTGACCAGTGCATTTTGCCTGCATGTACTCACAAGCATCCAAGCCAGATTTCTTGTCGAGCCTGAAGGACCACATGTTATCGAGACTGCTCAGACTTGACTATGATGGTGACGAGAGGTCGTTCACCCTGGAACAGCGCAATGAATTATGGTTCCTCAACCCTGACCATATCGTGGAATCCAAAATACTTCGCATCAACTACACTGGCTATGATATTCGCAGGGGCCATGATTGCTTACGACCCAACCGCCATTCCTTCCTCATGACATTGTCAAGGGAAGATGGTTCCAAGCATCATCCATTTTGGTACTGTCAGTTGATCAAAGCATTCCACGTCCAGGTTCACTTTTGTCCTGGTGGTGTTAGTGGTCCACAGGAAACCTTGGAGGTCCTCTGGGTCCGTTGGCTAGGAATTGATCCAGACCATAGGTGGGGGTTCAAGCAGGGTGTCCTTCCGAAGGTTGGATTTGTACCCGATATGGGAGACAGCCCTGCGTTTGGGTTTTTAGACCCATCTCTAGTGATCCGTGCATGCCATCTCATTCCAGCATTTGTGGATGGACGTACTGATCTACTCTTACAAAAGGGCACATCAGTTGTGAGATTGCCTGGTGAAACTGATGATTGGGCAGGATACTATGTGAATATGTGAGTGTTATTTTATTCATCATGTTAATGAATAGTATGCTAATAGATTTAGTTTTGTCGACCAAGATATGTTTGCACATTATGCAGGGATTGGGGTGGGTCATGATGCCATACACAAAGCAAGACATGCCGATGGACCAGCTGATAATACACTTGCTAATAATGATGAAGAAGACTTCGATGAGGCAGAGGAGGAGGAGGAGGAGGAGGAGGTAGGTTCGAGTGGAGTATTTCAAAATATTAATGAAGAGATGGATGAGGATGGGGATGAGGGTGAGGATGAGGGCGAGGATGACGACAAGGACAAGGACAAGGATGATGAGGACAAGGATGACGATGACAAGGATGAGGGCAGTGATGGCAGTGGGAGTAATTCCACTGATGACTGTGACTTTGATTCTTGTTTCTAGCATGTCCTATCTGATTATCTTACTTGTTCCAAGGTGGAATTCAAGTGGTGGGCTTGCTCTTTATGATTAGTTGCAGTGGTAATTTCGACTTACATTGTGATGATGAACTCATAGCGGAAGATCTTATTTGCATTGCCTAGGAGAACAAGTCTTGGAGTGATGACCTGCAAGATGTGCAGGCGGCACACACTTGAAATCATGATATCGTTCCACAAGGCCTTGTGGGCCTTGTGATTATCCCATCATATTATTACATCTTATCATGAACTAAATTTCAAGTAAAAACCCTTTCCGAAACTACCAGATTGATACGAGTAGATAAGCATGACATCAAAGCCCTACCAGATTATATACTTAGTGTCAATGATTTTATAATTACTTTCTGCCCGAGACTCAATACAAAGGGCTTGTAAGTGCATATGAGGCCTTGTACCGGCCT
>JBBPSV010000762.1:0-13904 GCA_038093795.1 Retiboletus fuscus
CAGGGAACTTGCTGGCTAACACCAGTCTTGTTCTACTTGGAGAGTTCCCCAATCTTCTACTTGAGATCCTGTATAGGATTAACACCAGTCAGACATTGCCACTCCTACCAATTGGCATACTCCCCTTCGAAGCTTAGGTGCTCTACGCTAGGATGACTACGTTTATTCACCTCCACTCTAGCCCAGTATAAAGGCACTATGACGTTTGCAATCTAGTCTACCCCCTCATGACAAACTGCTCAGTGATAGATGCATTGGGTTGTTTCAGTTCACTATAAGTAGAACCAGTCATCACTCTCACAATATAAGTCTTATTCCTACTTGGAACACAGTCAGCTACTCAAGACTTTGCTATACATTTTACAGCTTCTCACTCTCCTCCAGAAGTAAGTATCTCCCACTTCAGGCCCACTCTTTCCTTTCATTGCCCTCAGCTGCGCACATGGATATACTTGTGGTATTTCCATAGGTTATGAGCCCTGCAGGCTTGTAACTTACCATCGATTCGATGTCTGTTCCTGTTATGTGTAGCATATAAAAAGAGTTTCTAGGATAACTCTTAAAGTCTTCAGAGAGATCTGCTTATGAGGAGCATGCTTGACGAAGAGATAAACTTTTAAGAGTTGGCGATGGATGTCTCAAGGACCAAGGATGACCCAGAAGATATACTAGTATTGCACAGATTCTGAATGGGCTTTACAGGGGTCGGAGTAATACTTTAAATAGGATAAAGGTGATGCGCACGGACCAAGAGACAAAGAAGGAAGTCAACTACATGGAGGTAATTGGGGACATGGGTCATTATGAGAGAAACAACAGGGGAGGGATAAGTCCATAAAAGAAGATGATCCATCAGCAAGATAACCCTATAAGTGACAAATGAGTTGGACCGGTTATCATCAAGAAATAGGTATAATGAGATGAAAGGTTACCCCTCCAAGTACATAGGGAAGAAGAGAGAGATAGAAGGAAGACAAAGTGATGAAGAAAGAAAATCGTAACAGTTCCAAGCTTGCACAGTGAGAGTGAGGCTGTCCTTGGTAGCATCTGGTGCATCGCACTGTTTTTCATTTTCACAGCAGCGATTGGTGGATATCCTATCCTTGCTATAGCAGGATCAGTGATCATCACTGCAGACTCATTTATCATCATAATCAGACTCATTTATCATCATATTCAGACTTGCTTCTGATACCTGTGGTATAACACTGATCTATCATACTCATAACTCTACCCATACCTTGACCACTTTGACGACCATCTACCCAGACGACATGGTACAAGAGGTACGATTGGATCATACAGACTTCCCATGAAGACGAGTCAGGAACTTTACCAGAGTCCCTGGACTGCTTGATCACATATCTTGTGACACTTGTGGAACCCTGCTAGAGACAGGAGAGATCTGCCCTTGTGGATCTTCTAGGTGTATCAGATGTTGACACTATACAGTGATCGATCAGGCTTGTCCATGTCAGACCCTATCTGCTTCAGTATCAGCTTCTCTCCCTTTCCAACACTTTTTGCCTTCTCCCCCTATCCTATCCACTCTGGATTCTCAGAGACCTTTTGCTGAACTACCAGACACACTGCCGACCACACCTGATCAGGATACCCTTGTCGATACTCTCGAGTATGACAGTGATGGAGACCCAGATCACAAACCAGCTTGGATTGCCAATGTTGGACCTCTGGACCATCCTATACACCTGCCGCTACCTGTACCTTCCCTACCAGGTCTTCATATATGCATACCATCTACTCCACTTCCTTCTCCTTACCAGATAATCAATGCTATTGAAAATGCAAGCTTCACTTCTCCACCCAGACACATTCCAGATGGAGAATTGTCACCTCTTCCACCACGTAACCCTGTTGCACATACCTTCCCTACCAGCCACATATTGGCACAAGGAAGAGATGGAAGATCGCGATATGTTGCTAGACTTAGCAACAGAGGATCCAATGACAGTGGAAGTTTATCTAGATGATGGAACAGAGCAACTAGTCATATTTCCAAAAGTTCTCATACAGGTTCCGATCATCTCTAACCAAGTGTCCATTACGAACTGAGTCGTCTTTCTGGTTCAGATACCCAAAGAGGAACTCAAGAACCTGAACTTCAACACCCCATGATACTTCAACACCTTTGCATTCCATGGGGAGACCATTGCATCCTACTATGAGAGTGCCAGACTTGCATTTCCAATAGACTCATATGAACTCACACCACATATCCCTCTTCACTTCCAAGGCTACAAAATCCTGTGTTGAGACCACTTTGTACTCAACTCCAACTTCATCAATCTCTTGGGATCTCTCAGAGTCAACTTCAAGGACTTTAATCATTACAGATGGTTTGGAAACCCATTCCCCACCAATCCTTACAACGATATTATCATACCTGCTGAGCAGAGATACGAGATTGGTGAAGTACCGACGCAGAGAGAGTGGAACAGGCAGTTCGATGAGTACCATCACATGCACTTCAAAGTGCAACATCCTTACTATCAACTTTACGTTGATTCACTTATGAAGATCACAGATCAGAAAAGAGAGATAGATGCCCTCACTAGAGGAGGTGAACAAGCTAGGGAAGAAGTACAGAGACTTAATAGGGAGCTTGAAGAGATTAAAGGTATTCTGCAAGAAGATGAGAGACTTCAATGGGTTCTACAACCTCATCAAGCTTCATGGAGAAGGGTTAAGAAGAAACCAACTAGAGTCAAGATGGCCTATGTTGAGATATCTAGGAGGTCACTATGCAAGAGATCTGCAGCCAGGATTAGGGCACAACTCTGAAAGGTTTCCAGGAGCTGCTGACTCTTATATCATCATGAACTCTTATTCACAATATAACTTCGAATGGTTCTATGAATCCTGTGACCAGGAATTTCTTTACACTACAGATGACATTTGTATCACCAACCCACACTATGTGGAGAACTTGGACTTTGTCCAGTTTGAGACTCTTTCCATGATACAACATCACCAAGAACCATCAGCACTCCTAGCCCAATCCAATCCTATCCCACTCCAGACTCTTCTTTCACCTATACCTATATTCCAGGAACTGGACATTTCCCCACACACTCCATTCTATTCTGAGATAGACTATGTGAGTACTGACCTTGACTCTTTTGAACAGTTTATCTTTTCAATCATCTTTTATTGACTATGGCACTCCCATCCATCTCTGAGTTCAAGATTGACTCTTTTATCCAATCCTGCATCCCAGTTCTTACTGGCACTTCCAATTACAATCTCTGGATCCAGCTTATCCACAGTGCCCTTAACATCATCGGTACTTACTCCTGGGTATCAGGAGACACTACCTACGCTGGACTCACTAACGCTGACCCAGCAGGATTGCTTGTGGATAGACTCAAGTGGAAGCAGCATGACACACAAACACTAGGGACCATATCAGTCTACCTATCACCAGAGCTACAGCATCTGGTTACCTGGGACTATGTACCCAGAGACATCAATAACATTCATGTCAACTTTCCATCCCTAGCTAAAGATCTATGGGACAAGCTTGCCACTTTATACAGCACCACTGGAGTCACAGGCCAGTTTTATTTATTCAAGGAAGCCATGTCTCACCACATGAATGAGAGAAGTGACATTGTCACGGTGGTGAACCAGATCCAGAAGAACTTCAATGATATGGCGATAGCTGGACTAGATCTAAAGGATCAATTCTGTGCCATGTTCATACTTGCCCAGCTACCTGGCTCATGGGCAAATTTCCTATCCACCATCACTCAGACCATGACTCTTGCAAACTTCAAAGTTGAAGAGATTGTACTGAAGATTGCATCCGAACTGCAACTTCGAGGTGCCACACACACTCTCCTCACCTCTTGTGCCCACTATGTACAGACTGGAGAACAGTCGGAGGTGCATAGGACCAACATTATTCAACATGGTCCACCACCTTTATAGCAACAGCTCTGGAATGGACAGATACAACCTTAGAGAGGAGGTTACCCCACTTGAGGGATGAATCAAGGAGGAAGAAGGGAATGAGGTAACCCTAGAGGTACATAACACTCACCCTTACCAACAGGAACACTCAAATAAGCAAGCTGCCCACAATAGGCAGAACTTCCAGACATGCCAGCAAAAGCATGGTAGAGGTTGAGGAAGAGGTCAAGGACAGTAGGGCCATGCACAAGCACATGAGATTGACAGATTCGCCCATGTCATAGAGTATGATGGGGGGTACAATGAAGATTACACTGAGCAGGACTTTGAGTTGCCAGCTCAAGCATACAAGTTCAACACCAAAGATGTTGAATCGACAACTGCTACTGCAGAATGGGGAGATAGGAACAATGAAGATGATGGAATGGGGATCACATCAGGGTCGACTTCCCTGTTTGAGAGACTTGGACTGCCCAAACCAGCCAAGCACTTTCAGAACAACTCCACCTTCTACACCAAAGCTCCTTTCTAAGGACTTCAAGACTACCTTGACAGGAATTGGAGTTATCAAAGAGGACTTTTATGGAGATACCCATTGCAAAGCAAACAGAGAATGGAAATGGGACTACCATGATCATCATGAGGCACAACATGCTGGTTCTTATGTCCCTAGTTACAATGATTGGAATGACAACTATGACATTGACTATTACTCAGGACTATATGTCCTAGGAAGTAAAGATGCAACATTCATCAAGGATCATTGGATGGTTGATAGTGGTTGTTCTGACCACATCACACCATATCTAGATGATTTCTGTGACCTCAGTACAACCGAGAGAGTAGCCAATATGGCTAATGGAGCCATCATGAAAATGATTGGATCAGGAATGGTATGCATCTTACAGCTGTTCACACAGAAACCCTCACATATAACTATACTCAATGGAGTATGGTATGCACCAGACACATCACACCAACTACTATCAGTTACTGCATTGACCAAAAACAGTTACAAATGCAAGATTAAAGAAACTACCAAGATCTGGGATTCACAATGACATTTGGTAATACAGGTGTCTGCTTTGTTACCAAACAATCCACTTCACTGGTTTCAGTCTTTGTCAATTACTCCAGATGGAGGGATCAAGTTGCTATAAGATGTGAGGAACTATGATCTGTGGCACATGCATTTCAGGCACACATCTAAAAATGCCCTTCATCATGCACACCTCTCTACTAAGGGTGTACCACTTTTCTCTACACCCCCAGCATCATATCCACTTTGTCCTGGATGTGCTATGCGAAAGATGCATGAACGAGAATTACCTGCCTCCACTAAACAGGCTACAACCATGCTAGGAGAAATCCATATGGACCTAGTTGAACTGCCAACTTTGTCACAGATCAAGGCCAAATGGATTATGACCTTTATCGACAATTACTCAGGCTTTGCTGTATATGCATTCATTGCACATAAGTCCAATGCCTCCACCTGGTTCAAAGCACTGGTTGCTTGGGCTGAGATCCAGATGGGTTACACACTCTTGTTACAATTCGTCATGCTCCTATACTTTTTCCTTGCTCAGTCCTAGTCATGGCTTACCCAGCCATACCTTGCCCCTCGCTTAAACTAGTCCTGGCTTACCCAGCCAACCAGCCCACCATTAGTCCCCACTGGACTCCACACCTATGCATCACCTAGAACCTGCTAAGCATTCCCTTGCTTAGTCCCCATGCTGGGCCCATGCTGGCCCCTCCCTGATCATAGTCTGTTCTGCCTGACCAGAACCCCTAAGTCTCACAGTGCTGGTCTCTCCATGAGCATCACCAATTGAGCATCCCTCTGAGACCCCTGTCTCTAGTCCCTAGCCTGGAACTCCAACAGTCCACTCCTAGACTCCCTGCCTAGACACATGACGTAGTCCACCTGTGGACTGACAGTACACTGCACCGCCCCTGTCTCCATACTCTGACATCATCATAGAACTCCTCCACCAAGTCCAACCTCGGACCCTCCTCTTGGCTTGGCCTCACATCCATGCCATGCACTGACCCCATTGGGCCTCACCCCAAACATGCATACTGCCCTTGGACTCCTCCATCCTTGGTCCCAGTCTACCGGTTCTCTTAACAGAACCTGTCTCAGTCCCTCAGCTCCTCAGCTGAGCTCCAGCCTCTCGACTGGACTCTATGCCAGACCCTCAGTAGGATTACTCACATATCCTTGGATATCTCCTATCTGAGTCCCATCATTGACAATGGCATATGTGCTGTAGAGACTCATACGTCTCTAGTGTCATATTCCATCATTTCACCACATCCTACAGACTATCCCTCATCATGTACACTCCATCCGGTCATCGTCTACCTAGTCTGGTTTGTCCTTCCTCACCTGGTCTCTTAGTCCTCGGTTAGTCCTGTCTGGTCTATTAGTCCTTTCATTTGGTCTTCATCAGTCACCTTTGTACCACTGACAAGTAGTTATTTAAACTCCTTTCACTCATTGTCATCCCTTATTGCTACCATTGTCATTGCCATCGCTTAGTTAGAGTTCATACTCCTTGTTCTTGACAGTCCTGGGAAATGCCTGGACTATAAAGTCTTGTACCCTTGGTTTCAAATACACTTTTTGTGATCTTTTCAGATCTTTCGACTTCTGAGGATCAAAGGATCCTCTCCATGCATGTACCCATCACTGTCATCGTCTCCACTGCCTTCCACGTCGCTCTCTCATTGGATTCATGTGTCTGGACTATCGTATCTACCATCAGACTACCTTTCTCACTACTGGACAATTGTTCTCTTCTCTGGACACACATCCGGAATATCCTCCCTCCTGGACCATTCCCTTCTGGCACTTCACCTCTGCCTTGAATCCTCATTGGGGACAAACCCATTGCACCCCTCACCTTTTATACTACCTGGACTTCTCCATAGGAGCCAGGTTTGTTGTTCTTCAGTGCCTTCCCTTAGCTTTAGCCTTTCCTGGAACCTCGCCTCATGCATCCCTTCTATTACCACCAAAGGCGATGCTTCTTTCACTTAGCCAAGATCATTGATCAAAAGGACACTTCCTGATTGACAGATCCACAGTGCATATGACTCATTTCATTTATCATTTGTCGAGTCATACTTCACCGTTTCCTTTAGAGATGTGCACCCCTCATCCATTTGGCACATCTCCTTTACTTAGCCATACCACAGCTGGTTCCCTTACTTAGACACCCAGTCTGTGCACACTCTTGACTCCTATATAATAGGCGCTCCATAGTCCTCCATACCTTAGCTTAGTCTACCTGAATCATTGTACCCTCCTAGATTCTTAGACTCACTGATAATACCAATGCCTTCCCTTGACTCCCGTCTGAAAGCAGTCCTCAAACCTCAACCAGCTGCCTACCATGTAGCCTTAGAACATGAGAACTCACCGTCTCGCATCTCCTCTCACCTCTGGTAGTCTGATACCCAGACCACCATAGCTTGAGCCCTAGAAGGCAGCTTACCCTCAGGTCTATGTGCAACCCTGCCCAGGCCACATGTAACAACTCTGCTCTGTTCATTCAGATCAAGGAGGGGAATATTGACAATATCCAACCTTAAAGTCACACAGTTCCAGCACTTCCAAGTTCCACTGTTCCGGAACCACTTCCAGAACTTTCCTGCGCTCTTCCGGACTCAGAAGCACCAGATTCCGGAACCAGTCCCAAGATTTTTCCCGCACTCTTTCTGACTCGGAAGAGCGGAACCTTCAGAACCATTACAGTTGTATGACTTTCATATTCACTTAACCTTTTAGACTCTGCTTACAACATCATTGTCATATCTTCTAGTCTTCTTTTAGGCTCATTGCTGGTAACATAATATGAGTGTACCTCTGCCCATAGTATATATACACTTACCCTACTCACTAGTACCTCAGTTGTTTTCACCCATCTTAGGCAGCGGCTGAGGTGAGTTACTTTTCACTTAGTTTTTCATTCCTAGCTAATGTACTATAGTATTGGGCAACTCCTGCCTTCTCCTAGATTCTGTCAAATATCTTAACCAAGATCTTTCAGCATTCTTTACAACCAAAGGGATTGTTCACTGGACATCCATTCCACACCTTTCATAGCAGAATAGAAGAGCAGAGAGGTTTAACATGACTATCCTAGAGAAAGAAGAAGCTATGAGACACCATGCTGGACTATCTGATATCTTCTGGCAGGATGCAGTCAAAACTGCACTACACATATATAATCATCAACCCATGTGACATATCAATTGGAGAACACCCATTGAACTCTGGAGTGGAAACATTCCAGACATGTCATACTTCAAGGTGTTTGGATCACAGGCATACATATTTATTCCTAGGGACCAACATGTCAGCAAGTTGAAGCCCAAGGCAGAGGAGATGACATTTATCAGATATGAGTCCAATACTAAAGCTTATAGATTTTGGTCAAAATCTAGAAGATGAGTCATCATCTCATCGACTGCCACATTTGACAAGTTCACATTTCCACATTGTCCCAGAGAAGCATATGACAAACTACCTGACTATCCACCTTCACATGAAGAAGACAACAATACCAAATCATGAGATAAAGACCCACCAGAGAAGGACACTTCTCTACCCATAGGGATTAGGGTCAGAGCTTGAGGAGATCTGCATCAGGCACCACTTCCTCAAGATCAGAGATCACAACACTCTGAATCATCAAGATCATCAACACCTTCCACACATCATTCATCACATGACTCTCACAGTTCTTACCATTCTCATATGGACCAGGAACCTGATCCATCAACTATGGATCCACCACCTAGAGAACCATCACCTATACCAGTCAACTCTAGAGAACCTCCTGACTATCCTAGGGCACTTAGACAACTGTCTAAACTACCTAGACCATCCTCATGGCTACCACCCAGACAAGCTAAGATGGAGTGGGATGTAGATCATAGACAATTGCCACATCATAGGAGACCAGATCCATGTACGAGATCTGAGAGCCATCAAGAGGAATAGGAGAGACAATCATCCCCTGAACTGAGATGATCTAGAAGAGCTAACAAGCCTATGTCGAACCAGATAATATCTACAGAAACAGACCACCTGTCAACATAGAGAGAGATTTACAAGCAGGAAAGGATCTATTTCAGGAGGAGTCATCAAAGCTGAGTGAAGACTCAAGACCAACCAACGAGCAAGATGACTTAGGTCAGATGTATAGTGCTCAATGGTTTCAGATACATGCAGTAGCCACTGCTGTTAAGACTGTGTTGGAGGGTCAAAGATAGACTGGTCCAAGGCTCCTTGAAGACCAGTCCAAGTCCAGACTTGCCTAATTTGGAAGTCCAAGGGGTCAGACTAAAAGAGACTTGGCTTCAGCAACTCATGTCGGAGTGCTGCACCCTTGCTGTGGTCTTGGGTCCCAGTATTTCAGAGGGTCGAAGTTTGGAGGGGATTCTTAACGTTGTAAACAACATCAAGGAGGAGGTTCAGAGAGAGGGACTGAGGTTGTTAATCTAAGTTGATATTTGGACTAGCATTAAATAGGTTTGGATAAGGTTGGATATGGGATATGACAGCTGCACATGCTATTGGCATACCAGTTCACTATAAAGATGTGGCGAAGCTACCACAATCTGAACAGCACGACTGGCATGAATCTATGAGGGAAGAGATGGAATCGTTGAAAAAGAGAGAAGTTTGGGAACTTACAGATCTACCACCAGGATGAATGTCCATTACAGAAAGATGGACGTACATTGTCAAGCCAAACGGACACAAGAAGTCACATTTTGTCACAAAAGGCTTTACACAAGTCTTTGGATTAGATTATGAACACACCTTCATACCAGTACCTCACTTTGAAACAGCCAGGTTACTATTCACTATAGCATCCCAACAGAATTGGCTCATCCATGCATTGGATGTCATGACTGCATTCCTCTTCAGATAGCTTGATGAAGAGATCTACATGAAGCAGCCAGAAGGTTTTGTTCAACAGGGACAGGAGAAAAAAGTTTGCTGATTAAAGAGAGCAATATATGGATTGAAGCAAGCAGCACTTCAATGGAACAAAGCTCTACACAAGACTCTACTGGAATTCAGTTATTGCCACACTTATTCAGATCCAGGAGTCTATGTCAAATTCATTAAAGAAGATATCATTGTTCTTATCATCTATGTTGACAATGCCCTCTTCATGGGCAACAATGATGCTCTCATCCTCACAGAGAAAGCTATCTTCATGAAATGATGGGAATCACAAGACCTAGGTGAGGTGAAGGAATACCTCAACATGAGGATCACCAGGGATCACAACACATGCACCCTGAGACTTGACCAGATCAAGTATATAGAGAAGATCATCAAGCATTTTGGTCTAGAAAATCCCAAGCCTGCTAGAACACCTTTTCCATCAGGCTATAATCCCTCACCAGCACCAGATGACTACACTGCCATAGCCAAACTACACACCAAATATCAGTTGATTATCGGTTCCATCCTATATGCTATGTTAGGAACCTGACCTGATATTGCCTTCGCCATTATGAAGATGTCACAGTTTTCATCAAACCCTACAAAGAAACATAAACAGATGGCGTTATACATCATACAATACCTCCTTGGCACAAAGACACTTTGCTTGCTATACAAGGGGAGAATGCCAGAGATGAAGAAAGGGTTTTTATCTTACAGTGACACTGATTGGGCCAGAGACCTGGAGACTAGAAGATCTACCACAGGCTATGCCATCCAGTTCACAGATTGCATTGTCTCCTAGCTATTGAGACAACAGAAGCACATAGTACACTCTTCAACAGAAGCAGAATACATTGTGATGACAGAAGTTGCAAAGTAAGTTGCATGGATTCAGAACCTCTTATCCAAACTTGGTTTCATGCTCAAAGCTGTACCACTACTAGTGGATAACCAAGGTGCAATATTTCTAGCTTCTAACCCAGCTCAGGAAGGACGATCCAAGCACATTGGAATCTCACATCACTATATCCAAGATGCCATCCAGAAGTTTGGAGAGATATCCTTGTTCTACATCCCAACACAAGAACAACTTGCAGATATCTTTATGAAGAATCTTACATGGCAGAAGTTTGAACTGAACCACACTCGCATCAGACTCACACTATATCCCAAATCACAATTGAAATAGTGAGGAGGAGTATCGGAAATCATGGTATTCATATCATATCATTCTTATCAACTACCATGATCCTAGATGGGCCTGGACAGAGGCCATTATGCTATATCCATTACTCATCATATATGACATCATAGATAACAGATATCTTATCATCCAATAGGACAATAGCTGACTGAGGAATGTCTTGGCATTACCAAGACTATTTCCAATACATGACAAATGTATTACACATACATTCCATGACATTCTACCATGTTCCATGGACTTACCTATTATGATAGAGATGTACATACATACATGCAGACATGGTTCACTATAAGTAGAACCAGTCATCACTCTCACAATATAAGTCTTATTCCTGCTTGGAACACAGTCAGCTACTCAAGACTTTGCTATACGTTTTACAGCTTCTCACTCTCCTCCAGAAGTAAGTATCTCCCACTTCAGGCCCACTCTTTCCCTTCATTGCCCTCAGCTGCACACATGGATATACTTGTGGTATTTCCATATGAACTATGATACATTTTATTTACAACATCATTCCATCTCTTTTAGTATTAGTCCCACTTTACATTCTTGTCTGAACCTGTGTCTCACTTATGAACACAGCTCCGGTCTTCAAACATCCACACTTCTGAACTACTTACAAATCCAATACTAATGCTGTTCTCTTTCTTCGTATATAAATCTTGTAGGTACATATGTATTCTTTAGTCTGAATATCAACTTAGATTAACAACCTCAGTCCCTCTCTCTGAACCTCCTCCTTGATGTTGTTTACAATGTTAAAAATCCCCTCTGAACTTCAACCCTCTGAAATACTGGGACCTGAGACCATGGCAAGGGTGCAGCACTCTGACCCGAGTCACTGAAGCCAAGTCCCTTTTAGTCCGACCCCTCAGACTTCCAAATTAGGCAAGTCCAGACTTGGACTGGTCTTCAAGGAGCCTTGGACCAGTCTATCTTTGACCCTCCAACTCAGTCTTAACAATAACCCCAACCTAGACCTCAACCTACGCTCTCCCTCTGTGGAAGCAGACTCCCAAGAACTCTCCAGATTACTATCCAACCAATTGTTAGCTGGATTAGTTATTCCTTGAGAACCCACTCCACCATCACCAACACTGATCACCCAGAGCAGTCATATATGTCCAGCCACAGCACCTCCTGCTGTCCAGCCCCAGACTCCCAGTATGGGAACCAAACCCACAGAAATCTGCCTCAGAGTCCCTGAAGACTTCAATGGCAACCTCACGAAAGCATGCCCCTGGTTGCACTTGGTACAACTGTACCTCTTGATCAATGCAGAGATTTATAATGATGATGCATGGTGAAGAGATTGAAAGCTTGGAGAACCTGCAGGAACAAGCATTCCAGCCTGAGCTAGAAGAAAGGGGGTCTGAGGGTATGATGAGTTCATCCCTAAGGGATTCTGACAAGTGGGGAAGGTCAGGAGGTGATTTCAGGAATTTTACCCAGCAGAAATGGTAAACCCAAATGAAATCCAAGTTGGAATGGAGTTGAAGGGAATTTTCTGGAATTCCTACATGTGGAATTCATATCCAGAATTAAAGGTGATGAAGAGAAGATATTGAGCGATGTTACACGTAGTGTATACAAAGAGTTTCTAGGATAATTCTTAAGGTCTTCAGAGGGATCTGCTCACAAAGAGCATGTTTGATGAAGAGGTAAACTTAAGAATTGATGATGAGTGTCTCAAGGACCAAGGATGACCCAGAAGATATGCTAATATTGTGCAGATTCTGAATGGACTTTACAGGAATTGAGGTAATACTTTAAATAGGGTAAAAGTGATGCACATGGACCAAGAGACGAAGAAGGAAGTCAGCTACATGGAGGTAATTGGGGACACTGGTTGTTATGAGAGAAATGACAGGGGAGGGATAAGTCCATAAAGGAAGATGATTGGTCAGCAAGATAACTCTATCAGTGACAAATGAGTCAGACCAGTTATCATCAAAAGATAGGTATAATGACATGAAAGGTTACTCCTCCAAGTATGTAGAGAAGAAGAGAGAGATAGGAGGAAGACAAAGCAATGAAGAAAGAAAATCATAACATTATCCCTTCCATACAATTGAGCCCTAGGTTCAATCACTAATCCCTGACTTGCCCATCCATCAGACTGGAGGGAGTAAGGGTCCCCCATAGATTGCCATCTGTTGAGAGAGAGATAGAAGTTCAAATGGACACTCATCTGTGACATGGCCTGGTTGACGACAAGTACTGCAGTTCCTATGAGGGCAGAAGTGGGCTGCATGTCCCCAGTTATGACAGTAGTTGCATTGGACCCTAAGACAAGAAGTGGAGGTGTGTCCAGGAGTGGGAAGGTCACAGCTTGGACATTGGTAGTTTGGACAATCCCCAAGGTAGTGACCCTGCGTATTACAGTAGAAGCACCTGGTAGAGGGAGTTGCAGGCATACAAGTGAGAGCAGGAGCTCTAGGGAGGGTTCGAAAGGGGAAGGATAAGGCTTGTCATCCATTTGGGAGGTTGATATATTGAGGGGCATTGTGTGGGATGGGGATGATTAGTGTTTTAAAGTCCAGTTGCGCAACTGCAAAAAGACTGGCAACTGGACTGGACCGCAACTGGTCACAACTGGACTGCAGTTGCCAGTTGCCTGATTTTTGGGAGGTCAGGCAACTGGTTGCAACCGGTTGCAACCGGTGTACAGCCACCCCCTAATTACCATACTATTTTTGCTATTTTTGGTGATTTTTGGTTACTTTTTGGAATTGTTTTGGTATTTATGAAGTTATATGCTTCAATAATGACTGTTGAATGGAA
>JBBPSV010000763.1:0-13903 GCA_038093795.1 Retiboletus fuscus
AACATGTGTAGGCCATGTAGTAGTCTAGGCTTGGGACTAAGAGTCTGGACTTGAGCATATAGTGCTCTCGGGTTATAGGGGCTATAGATAGGGGCTATATGCGAGAGTCATTGTAGAAAGCCAGGGAGAATAGGAGAAAGTAGAGGAAAATTACTGTAGTCTCCTGAGGCTATAACAGTGGCTGTAACAGTCAGGTGGTGTTTTTAAGTTAGTAATGACAGATAGTTGCATATGTTCTAGCATAGCTTTTTTGTTGCATGGAATGGAAACCCACCATGTGGGTATGGGTTGGGGTACAGGTACACAGAGCTAGTACCTGCACCCATACTCATGTAGTACCCATACCCACTACCCATGCAGGTTATTCATACCCATGACAGACCCTAGTAAGCTTCGATGATGTTTCTTTGGGCCATCAGAACCTGTGTAAGTGATGCAATAGATACATCGTGCCTGAGTTTGTTCAACTGGGGTTTCTATAATGCAATGGTACTGGGACTTCCCACTGTCTGATGACAACACCAGGGTCCTGATTGGACATGATGTCAATCCTTGGAGCATCCTCTAGTACAATTCACCTACCTTATCTTCATAACTCTTGGGTAGCTACAAGATCCTATGAGCAGTGTAGCTTTGCAGTGTACTCTCTCGTCACATATGAGGTGCATGTATGTGCTGTAACACCACCCCAGAACATGTTGAGTTTCTGACATTCTTCCTTGTGTTTCCTGTGCACCTCATCAATTCTATCATGATTGTCCATTTCACACCACCGCCTCTGTCATTCATTCTTGCAGCATTGGTTTTCACATTGCTCCATCTCCTCACATTCCTGCTGATGCTTTTCTTCCTCCTGGGCCCACTCATCCCAGACCCTCACCTGGCACTCTTCTTCATGCCTCCTATGAGAAACATCCTTCTCATGCTCTCAGATCTCTTGGTCCCACATCTTCTAATGAACCCTGTCTTGGCATTCTTGCTCTTTGCACATCCTACATACCACTGCCTGCTCATATTCTTTGTCCTCGCATGCATGCCTTTTGAGCTCACAAGCCCATTGCTGCCTCACCCATTCCTGATGCTCGCCTTCCTCTCAAATCCAATGCACCATGTTCTTTTCATGCCATTCCTGCTGTTATGGTTCAGTTTCTACAATGTCAAATTTTCACCTTAACACTAAGTTTCCTTATCTTATCTCTCATCTTTTCATCTTATCTTTATCTTGTCAACAATTGACATCTTATCATGGACTTTCTTTGTTTACACTTATTGACACTTTTATAGACTTTCATATATCTTAGATCTCTTCATCTTCACACTGTGCATGGCTATGCACATCACTTCCTCTTCACATTATGTCCTCTTTCATTTCCGTTTATGCTTCTCTTCCATTTCATACCTGTGCTCTGCTGCACATCACACATCATGCTTCCTTTTAATTACCGCTTCATAGCCTTATGCCTTATGTTTCCCTTATGCTTTGCTATGCTGCCACATACTATATCCTTATTTAGCTTAATTACCTAACATGTACAAATAACTTACTATAGTATAAAAGATCAGAAGCCAAGCCTAGTAACCCTAGTCTTGTTCTTCTGGAGATTTCCCCAAAGTCTCTACACTAAGAGCAAAGCTTCCTTCTTACACTCATACACTCCAGCGAAGTATAAATGCTACTATGAAGTCTACTTGTGACCTAGTCTACTCTTCAACAATGACTGCTCAGAGCTAGACACTTTGGGTTGTTTCACCTGCTCACATTTCCACTGCTGCTCAATGAAGGCATGCTCCCATTTCTCGAGTTGCCATCTTTCTTGGAACATGTCGTGTTGCATTACTTCTTTTCTCCCAACCACAATGAACAGCATTCATGGTGGATGGATACAATGGGCAGTTGGTAAAGTGCATATACAAGTTGGCACTGATGAAGAGGAAGGCCACCTTCTTCCGCAACTGGCATGGCTTGGGCTTCCACTCACAGAGCACCACTGGGTACTCCTTGAAGCTGCTGATGTTGCCTGAGATGCTGCTGCAGTTGCACTTTAAGCTGGTTGTCCTGAAATTGCCATTGAGTGGCTCGAGCAAGGGCATTCCATCATCTGGAGTCAATTCCTACAGTTGCACACTCCAGTCAATGATCTTCATGTCAAACATCCAGACCTTGCTGATGCATTTCAGCAAATCTCCCAAGAGCTGGAACACACCAGTTCTTGTAACCATCTCACATCTCTTGGGTCAGCGAACGACTTGATCAACCACACTAAGTCACTTGAGGAGGAAGTCCAGAGGCACCATAACCTTGCTCTTAGATGAAAAAAGCTCCTTGCCAACATATGGTCCTTGCTGGGTTTTAGTTGATTCTTACTGCCAAATACAATCAAGCAACTAGCTGCCTTGGCACAATCCAGACCAGTTGTCTACCTCAATGCTAGTGAACAACAATGCAATGCACTGATCATCATGGCAGAGGTGGGGGGTGTTATCCCTGTCCCCCTTCCTGGCATCAGCTATCTAGATGTGGAATACCTGCTCGATATATTGGTCAAGCACAATTATCCTGCTATTTTGCATGACAACAATCTTGCATCACAGAACTTTCTTGATAGATTGATAGGAGATGGTATGGGAGACATTGAGAGGGAAGGCATAGTTAGAACTGAAGGATTCACACCCAACAACCAGTTGTGATGGATTCTGGCTTTCCCATGGAAAAACATTGTTCACCCTGTTCTGGAGGCCCTTGGTTTTTCAGTATGTTGTCTGTCTGAGACTTTTCAAGTCAATGCTTACTGATTGATGTTTGCATGTTCTTAGACTCCACCATCTAGTGCTGAGAAAATGGCCCACATTTTTTGGTGTCCAACTGGGCCTTTTGCTTTTCTGCCCATACACACTGCCAGTTGCTATGGTACATCTGGAGTGGGTGCAAAGCTTTCCAACTTTGCTATTTCCTCCTATCTACCAAGTCTTAGTGCTCTTGCATCATCAGCTCAGAAAGACTCAGACCATTCCTCATCCAATATTCACCTCGTTGCTGTTCCTCAACCACCAAATGATGGGCAGGCTAAGCTAACCTGTGTGAAGGAAGAGATTGATCACATCACAACACTATCTGCTGAGTTCCCTTTCGTAACCCTCCAAGGTTCTCATGGTACAATTGAGGATGTCATGGAGGAGATGAAGACCTCCAACTGGGTACATTTTGCATGTCATGGCATGCAAGATCCCAAGAACCCACTCAACTGCAGGCTTTGCCTTGCACACCATTGTTGTTTGAAACTCTCTGACATCATCTGATTATCATGGCCTCAAGGTGGTCTCACATTCCCCTCTGCCTGTCAGACCATGAAGGGAGACAAGAAGCTGTCAGAAGAGTCTGCATCTCACAGCTGGGATGCTCCTCACTGGTTATGGTGGGGTCATCACAACAATGTGGTCAATAATGGACCATGATGCACCAAGAGTGATGCAGAAGGTGTATGAGCATCTCTTTTGCAACAACAAGGTTCCCAACATTACAGAGGCTGCAGAAGTGTTGCATTATGCTGTCCAGCATCTCTGTGACTCTGGCATGTCTTTCTCCTCTTGGGTTCCTTTTATTCATTTCGGGAGGTAGTTAATATTCCACATGGCTCATATCCTTGTTCGACTCTTTGATTCATACATATCAGCTTTTTTATTGTATCGAGATACTGATGTTTGTATACGAATACTGTACCGTAAAATCCAGGACATCTTTCACTGGTGATCACGGACGAAAGGCATGGCTGGGCATACTAGTCGAAATGTTGGAGGTCGGCATGGCACAATATGATTGTCTAGCCTTGGCCCCTTGGTTCCCTGCGTATCGGATCGTCTCAGTCATTGCCCTTCAGTGTCGCTTATCGAATCCCAACGAGATGGCTAGGACAGGAATCCATGTGGGAGGTTCCCCACATGGTACCACATGGGAACGCATAAACACCGGCGGGTGCCCCGAAAGGGCCCTTCTTGCTTGGTTGGTTCATGGAAGCATACATGGCTAGCTTCACGCTGATAAGAAGCCTCCTTCTCCCCACCCGCCATCACCCAAATCCGGTCGTCGGGTCATGCTCTTGCCTACTCCCTTCAACTGTTACAGTTGGTAGTTCTCCCAAACGGCCTCGGAAAGGCAGCGGTCGGGGTAGCGGTCAAGCCCCCTGACGAGAGCTTTCGCAGGCTCGAAACCGCACCTTATCCCACTCCTCTACCTGTCACTGCGCATACTGTACATGGTCCTAGTCCTTGGAGAGGGACGCCTGGCGGACGTATCGAACAGGATCGACAGCCCGAATTGTCTTCTCTTAGCACACTGACTCACCTCCAGGGTCGCGCTTCGCCCTCCCTAGACCCCCAAGCTCGGGTACGCTGCCCAATCTGCTTCCATTTTGATCTTGTAGCTCGCGCAGCTGCCTCCTAACGTGCTAAACATTCTCTAGTGCTACCGGCCGACATGGATGAAAGGAACCCAGGAGAAGAAAGGCGCGCCGGAGTTACGGAGATCCTGGACAGCATAATGTAATGCTTCTGCCGCCTCCGTGCTGTCGGGAATCTTGCCATCCCGGAAGAGATGCTCGTACACCTTCCTCGTCACATTTGGTGTGTCAGAGTCCCGAATCGCCCACATTGTTGCGATGACACTACCGTAACCTGCAAGAAGCATTCCAGCGGCGAGATGGACAGACTCTTCCAAGAGTTTTTCATCTCCTTGCGCGGTCTGACAGGCAGACAGAAAAGCGAGACCGCCTTGAGGCCGTGACAACCGGATGACGTCGGAGAGCTTCAAATGACGATCGTTCACAAGGCAAAGTCCACTGTCGAGCGGATTGTCAGGATCTTGCACGCCATGACATGTGAAGTGTACCCAGTCGGCGTTCTTCATCTTTTCCGTGACATCCTCAATGGTACCATCAGAGTCCTGGAGGGTTACGAATGGGGATGTGGCAGATAATGTTCTAATGTGATCAATTTCTTCCTTCACGAACACTAGCCCTTTTAGCCCATCTGTCGGCGGTTGAGGAACAGCAACAAGACGAATATGGGATGAGGGACCCTTCGAGTTTGTCTCAGCTGACAATGCAAGAGCACTCAGTGTGGGTATGTAGGAGGATATAGCGAAATCAGAGAGTTTTGTACCAGCCTCAGCTATACCATAGACCCCGGCGGCATGTATAGGCAGAAACGCAAAAGGCCCAGTCGAACACCAAAAAATATGGGCCTTTTTCTCAGCATCAGATGGCGGATTCTGAGAACATGTAAACCTCAGTCGGAAAATGTCAGCTGTGAGTCTTGGATAGACGATGTACTAAAATGCCAAGGGCCTCCAGAACTGGGTTGACAACTTGATTCCAGAGATATGCTAGAAGCTTCCGGAATAGGTCGTCGGCTGTGTACCCTTCAATTCGTTGTGGTTTAACTTTCACTGCCCTGTCACCGTGTTCGACGCAATCTCCGACCAACAACATATTGAGCAAATGCCCTGAAGTGAGATTCTCTTCCGAGTCAGAGGGGATGAGTGCAGAAATGTCATCACGCGAAATGACGAGACGATTGCGCTCGAGCAATAAACGGAGTACTCTCCGGAACATTTCCATCTCTTGATAGCTGACGCTGGGAAGGGGAACAGGAACAACACGCCCCAACGCTGCCCTGACGATCAATGCATCACATCACTCCCTGCTGGCATTGAGGTAGATGACCGGTCCGGAGTGTGCCAAGGCAGCTAGTTGCTCAACTGTCTTTGGAAGCAAGAACCTGTCAAAACCTGGTAAGGAGCGTATTTCAACAATGAGCTTGTCTCGTTTGAGAGCGAGGCCATGATGCCTCTGGACTTCTTCTTCGATCGAACAAGTACCGGAAACCAGGCTTCCCGCAGGCCACTGGGGTGTGGCGATGTCACGAGAACCAACATGCTCTAGCTCTTGAGAGATCTGCTGAAATTCACGAGCAAGCACTTGTTACGAGTTGACCTGGCCCCGTTCATTTCGTTTCTTTATTTTACTTAGCTTAGTCTCGATGGATCGCCATCCATCTCGTCTGGCGTCACCCAGACTACTCCCGCGCAGCATGTAGGTCGATACTCCCACGGACTGCTTCTTTTCTTCATTTCCGACTAATGACCCCGCTGTCATTGTCGCTTCGGGCCGATCCGGCCACTTCTACATTTCATGATAATCGTTGATTAACAGCTGCTTCTGATCGACATTGATCGACAGATCCGCAGCGGATATGACTCACCTTGACTTGTCCCGAGTCTCTACGCTTCCCTGAGTCATATTCCTTTTTGTTCCCCTTTCTCCCGCTCGTTCTCTGAACTTCCATGATGTTCCATGACATATGTATATAAACCGTAGCCTCTCCGCTTGTATTCCTTAAGCTAGAGCTACTCAATCATACTCTTGAGATAACTCCTACGCTCGATCTCCCAGGACCGGGATAAGACTCGTCCTCTTCGGACTCATCGAACCCTTCGACGCTGAGCGTGCTCTTCATGAGCAGATACCTCGCCCGAAGGACCTTAGTCGTACCGTAGCGTCGAGAACGCTGGTACTCTCCTAGCCTCAGAACCCCTTTGAGTCTACGCTCGATCCTACCCGGGTCAAGCGTAACAGCACTGGACTCTCAGCACGAAGTTCATCAACCGGTGTGCAAAGCTGCAAGAACTGTCCCCAGACAATGGAACGTCCTTGCTCGAGCCACTCAACAGCCTTTTCTGGACAACCAGCTGCAAGCGCGGTCGCAGCTGCATCTCGTGCTATACAATCTGCCTGGAGGAGTGCACGGTGGCGCTCAGCGAGTGGAAGTCCGAGCCATGCCAACTGTGTAAGAAGATTGATGGCGGTGGCACATGCGTCAAGAACAGCCTGGGATTTCCCTTCTAGGCGAGCAGAGGAAATCCAGCGGTGAGCGGAGTGGAAACGGGGGGAAGTGGGTCCTGTGGAGGCATGGCTGGCCAGTGAGAAGTGCAGAGTGGCAGACGAAAGGCTAGAAAGATTGCGGGAGTGCTTGAAATGTTCCATGAATGCATCCCCAAGTTTGTTCAACAGAGTTGATTGAATAGGATGACCATTGGGGGTGAGACGAACTGCCTCCTCACATATAGAAATGGACTTATCGATATCCGCGACGTCACCGAGGTGCACAAAGCGAGAAGACAATGTGCACCCAAGATTGTACAAACAAGTTGGCTTATCGGGATGTCCGTCAGGAGTGAGACACACCGCTTCCTCAAGCATCAAAATGGACTTGTTGATATCAATGAGGTTGCCAAGATGCTTAAAGCGACCAAGCAACGAGGTCGCCAGGTTGTTCAACCAAATTAGTCTGTCAGGATAGCTATTCGGAGTAAGATGTAAGGCTTCCTCTTTCACCAAAATCGACTTGTCGATGTCTGCGAGGTCACCAAGGCGCTTAAAACGACTCAATAATGAGTTCCCGAGGAAGGTCAACCAAAATGGCCTGAGAGGATGTCCGTTGGGCGTAAGATGCACTGCTTCCTTGTTCATCGAAATGGACCTGTTGATGTCTGCGAGGTCATCAAGGCGCTCAAAGCGACGACGTAATGAGTCCCCGAGGCTGCTCAGCCGAAATGACCGTTGGGGATGGCCATGTGGAGTAAGATTCAGTGCTTCCTCAATCGTCGAAATGGACTTGTTGATGTCTGCGAGATCACCAAGGTGCTGAAAGCGGCAACGCAAGGAGTTTCCAAGGTCGTTCAGCTGACCTGGCTTGTAAGGGTGGCCATTGGGAGTGAGATGTAAGGCCACCTCTCCCATTGAAATCGCCTTGTTAATATCCGCGAGGTCGCTGAGGCGCAGAAAGCGACAAGATAATGACTTCGAGAGGCCGTTTAACCGATCCGGCATTTTGGGATGACTATCGGGAGTCAGACGTACTGCCTCCTCGTGCATTGAAATGGACTGGTTGATGTCTGCGAGGTCGCCCAGGCACGTAAAGCGACTACCTAACGAGCTCCCAAGGCTGCTTAACCAAGCTGGCTTGTCAGGATGATCATTGGGTGTAAGATGTACTGCTTCCTGAAACACCAAAATGGACTTGTTGAAGTCTGCGAGGTCGCCAAGGCGCTGAAAGCGACCAGATAATGAGGTCCCGAGGCTGCTCAGCAACGCTGGCTTGCGAGGATGGCCATTGGGTGTAAGACGCACTGCCTCCTCGAACGCTGAAATGGACTTGTTGATGTCTGTGAGGTCACCAGTGTGCGAAAAGCGAAGCAATAATGAGGCTGCGAAGTTGTTCAACCGAGCTGGCTTCTCAGGATGTCCGTCAGGAATGAGATGCATTGTTTCCTCTTTCATTGAGATTGACCGGTTTATGTCCACAAGGTCGCCAAGGCGCTCAGAGCGACGAAACAATGAGGTCGAGAGATTTTCCAAAAAAGCTGGCCTCCCGGGATGGCCATTAGGAATGAGGCGAACTGCATCCTCGAACATTGAAATGGCCTTTGTGATGTCCGCGAGGTCACCAAGGCGCTCAAAGCGAAAAGATAACGAGACTCCCAGGCCGTTCAGCAGAGCTGGCTTGTTAGGATGGCCCTCAGGAGTGAGACGGACCGCCTCCTCAAACATCGAAATGGACTTGTTGATGTCCACGACGTCATCAAGGTGCTTGAAGCGATCACATAATGATTCCCCGAGCTCCATCAACAGAGTTGGCTTGTCAGGATGTCCATCGGGAGTGAGTTGGACAGCATTGTCCAATATCAAAATTGCCTCGTGGACGTCAACGATGTTGCCATTGTCCTTAAACTGACGACCTAGTAATGCAGGCTTGTGAGGATCCCCATCCGGGCAGTCCAGCAATGTAGCCTGTGCCCTCCGTATCAACTCCTCATCTCTAGGATTTGTGCTTTCGGTCTGCAAAGTCCCAGACCCCGTCATATGGGCCAACACAGAGATCTCAGTCATTTGTAGTCCAAGGCACGCTGCTCGGTATCCATAGCTCTTCACCGGCGAGAGCTCCAGTACTCTGAACAGTAAATCCTCGGCTGCCGTCCTGTCCACTTCCTCACCTCACCTCTGGAAACGGGCCAGAAGAGCAAAACTGAGATCGAGTACTGTCGTGCAGTGATCTGGGTGATCACTGGAGCGAAACTGGAGCGCATCCCGATACAATGTGATTGGTATATCTAGGTTGAAGGATTCATTGTTGACTTGACATTGGATGAACTTTGCGGTGGCCAAGTTAAATATCACAGTGGAGAGATTCGGGTGGTCGGGAAGGCAGGTGTTTCGGACACGCTCGAAATACGTGATAGCTTCGTCGAGATCCCTTTGGTTCTGGAGCTGACGGTAACGCAGGAGAGCAGCATGTCCAGCATCAGTGAGCTGTGCCAGTTCATTCATAGCATCGGATTCCGGTAGCTATGGTCACAAGGTGAGGAGTAGTCAACGACGAGGCCAATGGGTCACTCACGTTAAGTCTTGTTACATATTGATTGGTGTCACATATACGTCGCTCGGTGGCGATTCTAAGTGACAAACATGGTGGCAAAACCTCATCATCCAAATACTCCATTGCTGCAAAAAGATGTCAGAGGGTGGTATAACAGTAGTGAAGCGACTCACGCTGGAGCCATTCATTGCGATTGAGTAGGTCTCCCACAGTAATCTTGAACTTGCGAAGAAATTCTCTGTCCCCGAGCCTTGGACCCAATTTGAAAGATGCATAGACCTTGAACAAAAGGGTAGATGAGTGTTCCGATGGCCTTGGAATTCATTCAGCAAAAATAGCGAAACAGAGAGGACAGTCTCACAAAAGGATCTCTTCATCCCATTCCACCACATCCTTTCCAACTGATGCGGGCTTATTCGACGTTTCCGTGGTCTTCCCATCAATTTCTATGGTAATACAGAAGCCTACGGGCAGGTGACGGAGGCCAGACACAACATTTGTGGCACAGATGTCTGCACAGCGGTCTTAATGATCACGGTCTCTGGAAAAGTCTGGCAAAGGTGACGACGTACGAGTTATAAAGGTAAATTGGGATTCCAAGTTTCTTGATCTCTTTCCTTGGTGGACATGTTGTGCCAGTGGTTGCGGGGCAAGAGCTGGAATGGAGATTCGATTGTGTCTGTCCATGGAAGTGAAACAGGGTGGGATAAAAACAGGAAAATGTTGGCCGAGTTTTTGAGCTTACTTCCTGTGGCATGGGTAATGTAACCACAGGATTTTGCTGTATGCAAGTCTGATTGAATGTATATGATTCGGATGCCAGTTGAGTTCCGGATGGATTACGTGAGGGCCTACTGATTAGTAACCAGCTACCAATACGCTACATTTACTACCCGAGTGACTACCACTAGTAGGGGGTCTAGGGAGCACTTGGCACTCCGTAGAGGTAGATCAGTGTGCAAGGGAGGTAACCTGGGCTGTCGATCCCATTTGCTACATTAGTCAGTCGCCCCTCTCCGAGGATTAGGGCTGTGGTACTGTATGCAGAGGCTTGGTAAGGGAGCGGGTTTGGGGCGGTTTCGCACTTACCAGACAGATGGAGTAGGCACGAGCAGTGACCACAAGGGGCATGCGGCAGCGACCCTCCGCGAGAGTGGTTGTGAGTATGGGAAGGAGAGTGGGGAGAAGGAGGCTTCTTGTCAGCAGAGCCATCCATGACCATATGAGGTGTGATTCCGCGATCCAGCCGAACTACTAAGACCCTTTCAGGTACCCACCAGCGTTTTTGCGTTCCCATGTGGTGATCGTGTTGGGACTAGCCGGCACGACGCCCTCTCTGCCGCCCAGGGTGGATATGCACGATGCGACACTGAATCTATCTTGTTGAAGGAGAGGCGCAGTGAATATCGTGGGTATGGTCAATGGTAACATTACCGCGTGATGGCACCGGGGCTTCTTCAACGGCCGCGGAGAGCGATGGTGGATCATTAGTGGCAAGAAACGAACGTCGTGATTCTGCACGCGCTGTATAGTTCAAAGACGATAGGAACGTCGATGTCTCTCGCCCACTGAGACGTTCCGACCCGAGTAAAAGTCTTGTCCGAACCCATCCTGAATTTCATGTCAATGACCAAGATCGGTTCCGTGAGGGACATGTTCAAGGAATGGAGGGAAAACAACGTCAACAATATCCAGAACAAACAGATGTCGAAGACATTGTGCGTACCAAAGACTCTCGGCCACTCTCCTGACCCTGGATGCGATGTCAATGTTCACCGTCATCCGTAAAGAAAGACTGTAAAATATGTCATATAACATTTTGTTCCAAAGGCAAAAGCTGCTGCTGCAATACTTCCACGCGCCAGCTGCCATCCTGTCACGTTTCCTCGGACCATTGCTAAGTTTCTTCGAGTTCAAGTGAGGGGCGTGATAAACTGCAGAGGGCAGACGACTTGAAGATGCAGACAGTAGCATGATTGGGGTGATGAGGATGGTGTCTGAGGCAAACTCGACAGGGCTCAGTTGCTTGACCGCAGACTGGATCCCTTCATCCGAGTGCTCATGCCATTTAGGTGCGAGGACCTGTGCCGCAGCAGGCGAGCGCACCTCCATTGCAAGGGTGAGTACTCGTGTTGTAGGTGTTGCATCGGGGCAGGTCGAGTGAGCAATTTCCCGGACCCACCTGTTTGAGTACGCTGGTGCTGGTGGTTGTCGGGGTCCAACGTACCGACCTGTTTTTGCCAGAACAGCTACCTGCTCTTCATGCGCACTGTCATTGTCGTTCTGGGTGTTGACCACCTCATTCGCGTGTAGACTTCTTGTTGATTCCGAAGTGTTCACTCTGATTCCCCATCAAATGTGCACAGCAACTTGAACGTTGCATCCTCAGGCTGTGGGTTGCCACGCTGCCTTATCAGCCCACCTCGATCAAATTCCATCTCCTTTCCGTACTCATGGATAAACACAACCCATTCTCTATCTCGGCCATCTCCCCGGAACCACTACCTGCTCAGGAAAGAAAAAAACAAGACCCCTCGAAATCGTGCTCGTCACATACAAAAAACACCGAACATATCTTCATAATTCGTACGTAGTAATCTGTGACGCACTTGACAGACCGCTGACATCCCTATGCAGACATGCGTGCCACAGATGTCGTGTCTGACCTCCCTCGCGCGCCGGCGAGCTTCTATGCTGCTGTGGAGATCGATGGGAAAACCACAAAGACCTTGAATAAACCTGTGCTTGTCGGCAAGGACGTGGTGGAATGGGTTGTACAGATCCCCCTGTAAGCCACTACCCCACCCATCTTCGTTACATCTACCGAACATAATCTAGACCATCCGAACAATCATCTGCCATTTTGTTCAAGGTCTATGCATCCTTCGAACTTGGACCAGGGCACAGAGAAGGAGCATTGCTCCGCAGATTCAAGACTACTGTGGGAGATGTGCTCGATGGCAACAAGGAGGTCCAGCGTGAGCAACTCTACCACTGTTATATTCACCCTCTGATATTTCATTGCAGCTATCACCTTGGATGGAGAAGTTTTGCCATTGTATTCACCGCTTAGAATCATCACCAAACGACGCATTTGTGACGTCAGTGAATTCACAGCCAGACTTGATGTGAGGATCTATTCACCTCATTGTTGACGCGTCCTAACCATATGACGATAGCTGCCGTTGTCAGATGCGATGGGCCAGGTGGCACAACTCACCGATACCGGGCATCGTGCTCTCCTACGTTATCGCCAAGTGCAGAACCAAAGCGATCTTGATGAAGCTATCACGTGTTTCGAGCGTGCCAGGGACATCTGCCCCCCAGGTCATCCCAATCATTCCGCTGTATTATTCAACCTGGCCACTGTGAGGTTCATTCACTGTGAAGACAATAACCACTACCATGACCTAAATGTGCCAATTACCATGTATCATGATGTACTGCACCTTTGCACAAGTGATCACCCAGCTTCCTGCGTGACAGCACTCGATCTCTGTTTCGGCCTGCTGGCCCGTTTACAGAGACAAGGCGGCAAAGCAGATAGGACGGAAGCCGAGGACTTACTCTCTAGAGTGATGGAGAGTTATGCATACCGAGCGGCATGGCTCGCACTGCAAATGTCTGGAATCTCTGTATCAGTTAAGACGAGGCAGTCAGGGAACTCTCAGGCCCAGTGCAAAAATCTCGATGTCGAAGAGTTGATACGGAGGGCAAGGGCTACGTTACTGAATTTGTCGGACCAGAATCCTCGCCGGCCTGCAGTACTAGCTGAGCTTGGGAGCTTATTGCATCATCGGTTTGAGGGCGGTGGTGACCTTGTAGACATCCACGAGGCAATTTCGATGTTGGAGAACGCCATCCAACTCATACCCGATGGCCATCCTGGCAAGCCAGCTTGCTTGAACCGCCTCGGGACCTCATTCTGGTGTCGCTTTAAGCGACTTGGTGATCTTGCCGACATCACAAAGTCCATCTTGATGTTGGAACAGGCGGTGCGTCTCACTCCCAATGGCCATCCCGACAAGCCGTCTCGTTTGGGCAACCTTGGGACCTCATTATCTTGTCACTTTGGGCGCCTCGGTGACATTGCAGATATCAACAAGTCCATTTCGTTGTGTGAGGAGGCAATGCATCTTACCCCCAATGGTCATCCTGCGAAACCAGTTCTTTTGAATAACCTCGGTAACTCATTGTCTGCCCACTTTGATCGCCTCGGTGACCTTGCTGACATCAAGAAGTCCATTTCGATATTTGAACAAGCAGTGCGTCTCACTCCCAATGGCCATCCCCACAAGCCGTCTTCTTTAAACAACCTTGGGGCTGTTACGAGTTGACCTGGCCCCGTTTATTTCTTTTCTTTATTTTACTTAGCTTAGTCTCGATGGATCGCTATCCATCTCATCTGGCCTCACCCAGACCACTCTCGCGCAGCATGTAGGTTGATATCCCCACGGACTGCACCTTCTTTTCA
>JBBPSV010000764.1:0-13874 GCA_038093795.1 Retiboletus fuscus
ACATAGCCTTCCACATAGCCTTAGCCTCACCTAGTCCTCACCCCAGCATAGCATATCATAGATCTAGTGTACACACCTGTAAACTCCTAGACACTATATAAGCCTCCTAGGACTTGACTGGCTCCCCGGTCTTGTCTTCTTGAAGTTCTCCCTTACACTCCAGTGCTACAAGTCGCACCTAACTTGACCTCTTGAAGGCTTAGCACCCTAGTAAGGTATTCGGTCATTTCAATCTCCCCCTATTATGAGCACCTTGAGCTCTAGCAATTGGTCATGGGGAAGGTCATCCCCATTTGGGTCCAACTGCATGTCTGCATTGGCCCAATCAATCTCTTCTTCAGTGGTGTCATCACCTCCCTCATTCTTGTAATAGTGAGACAAGCAGTTTGCCACTTGGTTTTCAGACCCTTTGGCATAGACAATATTTGTGTTGAATTGCAACATGTAGTCAATCCAGTGTATCTGTCTACTTGACAGCTTCCACTGCATTTTGAGGTACCCAAGCACCTCATGATTAGTTATGATTGTAAACTTGAACCCAAGGAGTTTATCCTCCCATTTTAACAGGGCTTCAATTATGGCAAGGGTCTCTTGCTTGAAGGTCCTGTAGTTTTGCTAAGCATCACTCAGCTTCCAGGACATAAACCCTGCCAGTTTGCAGGTCCTCCAGTCAGGCCCTTGCCCATAGATGGCACCTACCCCATAGAGTGAGGCATCACACACAAGCCAAATGGGCTCCTCCTTTCATGAATCTATAGGCTGCAGGATCAGGTTTGGAAGCATCAATTGTGGATTTCCCTCCACTGGAATGGGTGTTCATTCCTTTGAATCCTGGTCAGTGGTGTTGCATATGCCAATACATCTGGCATGAACTGCACCAGATACTCAATAAGTCCTACAAATTGTTGGACTTTGTTGAGGGACTGAGAGGTCCTCCAGTTGTGGATTTGGGACACCTTGTCCTTATCAGCATGCACACCCTTCTTGTCAATGATATGGCTGAGGCAGTTGAGCTTATTGGCATATAGGTCACACTTCTCCCACTTTAGATGGAAGTCAGCCTTTTCTAATATCATGAATATGATGCAGAGGTGCCATTCATGGTCCTCCAGGATGTCACTATAGATGAATATATTGTCAAGGTAGATGTATACAAAGTGTCCTATGTGATCTCTAAAGATCACAGTCATTAGATGTTGAAACATTGCGGGGGCATTGCAATCCCCCTGTTGTATTACTTGACTTATAAAAGTCTTGTAGATGGTTGAGAAAGCCATCTTCCAGATGTTATCTGGTTCCACACAGACCTGTTCATATGCATTTGATAGGTCTATTTTCGAGTGATACTTTGCTCTGGCCACATCCATTCAGATTTGATCTTGATCAGAGAATGGAGTAACATCCTTGACTATGTTGTCATTTCTCTTACAGCAGTGGATGACTGTCCACAGCTTTCCACTCTTCTTTGGGATGCAGCGCATTGAAGCAGCCTGGGGTATGCTTTTCATTATCCACCAACTTGTGTTGGTATATAGTCAGATTTTATCCAACAGTTGTTGCTTCAGTGTATCTGCACATCAGGGCAAGTGATACATGTATTGCTTGCCATCATCAATCAGCAGGATCCAGTGATTGACTTCACATAAGGGAGGGAGTCTATTAACAACCCCTTCAAGTATGTGTTTAAACTTTTGGAGCCACTGCTCCTTTAATCGAGGTATGTCCTCATCTTTGTAATTTATGGCTGTAAGCCATGGCACTAGCAGAGTACCCACCTTAGTATTCTCAATTCCTGCACTTCCTTCCCTTCCCTCTCTCAAGCCCACATGGAACTGTGGATGTCCCACTGGGTGCACAAGTTAGTTGGAGGTAGGAGGTGGGGGTCAATGAGATCAGCACCAAAAAGCCTCTATGGGCTTGGCCTCTTGTAGCAGGGCAATCTCAGTACTGCCAATGGAGATGCTGTTCTCCACAAAATCAAGTTGAGCTTGATGTTCTCATAGGAACAGTATTCCTAGTATACAGTCATAGTGGTCTATATTCGCTACATTGAAATATACATCTGCCTTGTAGGCCCCTATGACCAGTGTGGAAGTTCCACCATGGGTGATTTTAGAACAGCTACCAATGCAGTCTAGCAGCAGTGTGACCTGCTGCTCAAGGGGAGTTACCCTCATTCCTGTGATCTTCACAAAAGCAGGGCTCACAAAGTTACTGGTACTTCCAGTATCAACCATTGTATAGGCCTTACAGCCATTAATTTTCACCTTGATGGTGGTGCACCTGCACAGCTCAGCTGGTGGGCATGGGTGCACACTTGGTGAATCAGCTGTAGCTGGCAACTTGGCCTATATTGCATAGTGGAAGGTCCTGTTTGGGGCCAGCTTATTGACTTTGGCAGTTGACATTGCAGCCATGTGGATGACTGGGTGCTCTGGTGGGGACAATCAGTCTATCCCTATTGCCCTGAATGGAGCAATGACCTGGATGTCATCCACATACATGGTAATACCATGCACTAGAGGGTCTGCCTCCCTCAACCAGCTGATGACCTCATCCAGTTCAAGGGCAACTGCCCATATATGGTGGTCCCCCCCCTGGTCTAGCCATTAAAGGGTTCTAGCTTGTTCAGCAAGCCATGCAGCTGCACCTGAACAGTTTCATTCTATTTTGGCAATGTGCCTTGCCATTAGGTGTAGCACACTATGCACACTATCAGCCTGTAGGCCATGGCTGTTTAGTTTGGACTGTTCATAGTCATCCCATCTGTGATCATACTCATGACAGGCATGTTGTTCTGGATAATGCAATGCTGCATGTAGTGATGGTGAACCATCTATGAGTTCAGCACTCCAGACATGAAGTGTCATGGTGAATCGCTCCATATAACACATCCCACTTCCATTGTGGGGGTGCAGGGTCATCACCTGCCAGAGGGGTCAAGTCTCTGGATGTACTTGTCGAGCTCATCTTGATGTCCTGCACATCACTTGGATGATAATTGATTGATCCATCATGGTTGACCATCATTATCCCCCAAGGGGAATCTACCTCCACATGGTGAGCAAAAGCTCTGACTCCTCGTCAGCCAGGTCCTTGGTCCCTAAACCTTTGAATGAGGTTCCATAGGCATTCACCTACTTCATCATCAATATGGCTGGCATGAAATGCCACTTCTTGTATGATCATGATGCTGATTATAGATTCAGACCACTTGCATTTGTTCATGTGTAATTGTTGTGCCAACATTGGGACAGTGAGGTGCAGTTGTTCTTCATCTGAACCATGTTCAAGATGGATTGCCCTGCCAATCTCTATACCTCATTGGTGTTCATGAACTACATAGTCTCCAGATTCAGAGATAGCCCTATTAAGGGCAGCTCCATTCAATTTGAGAGCATTGGAGACATGCTTGACATGGCAATGGCATTCACCGCAGTTCCCTTCATGGAGTGCTCCATATAGATTACTTCATTCCCAAGTGTCTTGGGCTGGTAGTTCAGGAGGGGCAGGGTCCCCAGCACTACTTGTCATCATTGCGCAGAGAATGATATCATTTTCCAATGGTGACATTTTATTATCATGCATGGCACCTAGGTATGCCATGAGTTCATCGTCTTTGTCCAGCTTGGATGTTTCCTCATAGAGCTCAAGGAGCTCCCCCTCGACATCATCAACATCCTTGGAGCCTTCTGTGGTCCTTTCCCCGTCAGCAGGAGATGCATCATCACCTCCTCCTGAGGGTTCTCCCTCATTGAGCCCCTCAGGCTCCCCTCTCTGGTCTGCAATTATTATGTTGCTGTTGTTCTGTATGTTGACAGTGAAAAGGTGCTTTGCCAGTGCAACATAGCTGGGTTTCTTTGACTTAGGACATCTGTCAGCCATGTGGCCTTCCATGCTGCAATTAAAGCAATTGATTCCCTTGAGGAATCTGTGGGGCTGCTACCCCCTTGCTATGACCCAACCATGTGGCCTGCCAGTTGGGTGGTCAACACTGCTTTTTTGTCTAGCCCCAAAATTTAGGATATAGATCTTTGCCTTATGGTGATAGATTGTATTTCCCTTCTTAAAGTACTTTGGGGTTTCCCCAATTGGGTGCAGGGGTCCTCTACCCTGCTTTTTGTGTTGCTGGCTGGGGCCCATTCACCCAGTGGGGGTTAATCTCCCTTGGCTGGTATGCAAGTGCATGTTGATCACCTTCTGAGCAGTCTCCATGTGTTGTACTTCCCTGAGGATTTCCTTGATCATCAAGTGCTCAGTGGATATCCCATGTGCCTCAAATACACTCTTAATGATTGTGTGAGGCAATCTGCAGAGGAACTTCCTCCTGAATGAGTAGTTGTCAGGCAGTTGTACCATTTGGTGTGCACAACATTTCAGGTTGTTGTAGAAGGTGAGAACCCCCTTGTCAGGCTGGTACCTTGCCTGATCATACTGGTTGGCTGCATTTTGTGCTGATGCTTCATAGACAAAGTGTTTGAAGAGCCCACAGATGAGTTCTTCAAAAGTCCAGTGTTGGACCTGTCTATCTGGGGATTCGATCTCCTGGTTGAACCACTAGAAGGCCATACCCTCCAAGTACAGCCTGGTATACAGTACATGATTGTTGTCATGATCTGGGCCTGTTACAATTCATCGTGCCCCTATACTTTTTCCTTGCTCAGTCCTAGTCATGGCTCACCAGCCATACCTCATCCCTCGCTTAGCCTAGTCCTGGCTTACCCAGCCAGCCCACTGATAGTCCTCACCAGACTTCATGCCTATGCATTGCCAAGAACCTGCTAAGCATTCCCTTGCTTAGTCCTCATGTTGAGCCCGTCCTGGCTCTCCCCTGATCATAGTCCGTTCCACCTGACTGGAACCCCTAAGCCTCATAGCACTGGTCTCTTCATGAGCATCACCAATTGAGCATCCCTCCAAGACCCTGCCTCTAGCTCTCAGCCTGGGACTCCAACAGTCCACCCCTAGACTCATGACGCAGCCCACCTGTGGACCAGTGGCACACCGTATCGCCCCTGCATCCATCCTCTGACGATATCACTGAACCTCCCCTGCCAAGTCCAACCTCGGACCCTCTCCTCGGCTTGGCCTCACAACCATGCCATGCACTGATCCTGTCAGGCCTCATCCTGAACGTGCACACAGCCCTCAGACTCCCCCGTCTGTGATCCCAGTTCACTGGTCCCCTCATGGAACCTGTCCCAGTCCCTCAGCTCCCCAGCTGAGCCCTGGCCTCCAAACCGGACCCTATGCCAGACCCTCGGTAGGATTACTCACATATCCCTGGACATCTCCTATCCGAGTCCCATCATTGACAGTAGTGTATGCACCATTCCTTAGCTTTAGCCTTTCTTAGAACCCCGCCTTGCGCATCCCTTCTATTACCACCAAAGGCGATGCTTCTCTTGCTTAGCTGAGATCATTGATCGACAGGATGCTTCCTGATCGACAGATCCACAGTGCATATGACTCATTTCCTTAATCATTCACCAAGTCATACTTCACCGTTTCCTTTAGAGATGTGTACCCCTCATCCATTTGGCACATCTCCTTTACTTAGCTATACCACAGCCAGTTCCCTTACTGAGACACCTGGTCTGTGCACACTCTTGACCCCTATATAATAGGCACTCCACAGTCCTCCATACCTTAGCTTAGTCTACCTGAATCACCATGTACTCCTAGATTCATAAACCCACCGATAATCCCAATGCCTTCCTCTTGACTCTCATCTGAAGGCAGTCTCGACCCTCGACCCAGCCACCTACCATGTAGTCCCAGAATGTGAGAACTCACCTTCTCACACCTCCACTTATCTCTAGTAGTCCACCACCCGGACTACTATAGCCCAAGTCCTAGAAGGCAGCTTACCCTCAGGTCTATGCGCGACCCTGCCCGGGCCACGCGTAACAGGGCCAGTGATTTTGAAAGTATGAAAATACTTCAGGATCTGGCTGAGCCAGTTATTGAACTTCTCAAGGTCATCCTGACCTCTGTATTTCCCAGATTTGGGCAGGTTCATTGCCTTTACCTCAGGCCCTACAGTCCTGGTTAGTTGGCCAACCATGTCCCATATATGCTGTATGTACCTGTGCTGCATTGTACCCATGTATCAGGCATTCCCAGGGGTAAATCCTCTAAGGTAGTTGTGCTGAGGTGTTCGGCCAGGAGTCTGATTAGCAGATGAGGTCATGCATGCAGCAGGGTGTCCTGCAAGGAGATTATTTGGGAATTCTTCTCCTCAATCTGATCCTTCATCTTCTGGGTCACTACCCTCCTCTTCAGAGGAGTCAGAGCCACTGGATGAGCCTTCATCTGGTTGGTTTCTCCTAGGAGGTTTTCCTCTGGGAGGCCCATTTCCTCCACAGCCTTCACCAAATCAACAGCAATGTTCCCTGTTCAGATCATCATCATTGTCTGGCAGTTCTCCCTCTTCACCTCTTTGGTGAAAAGGGGCCTGTCCTAGGCCCTTACCTGCTGTTGCACATTCTTGTGCCAGCTGGTATAGGACAGCAGACCCTTGCTGTGATCCATATAGGTGGCACATGATGTCCAAACTTTGCCTGGACAAATATGCTGGGTGTTTAGCCATGCTGGAGGCTAGTCCTTCCAGATGCTTCCCCTTACCCTGGGGGGCATCACACAATACACCCTCCTCTTCCTTAACCAGCATCTCTTTGCCAGGGCTGCTATCACCACTGGAGGTTTCTTTCCCAGCCTCTTGGTTGAGTGTGTTTTGGCAATGCTTGATCTTTAATGCCTGATGGTGCCCTAGGTTTACCCCATAGAGGCTAGCCCCCTCAAAGATGGCCCCATATTGCAGCCACTGCTGCTGGACTCCTTCAAGGAATTTGTTCACTGCAGCAAGGGCATGTGAGGGATCCATTGGAGGGTTGTATTCTGAGGGTTCCCTCAAAATGGGTACTACACCCTCAGAGTATATCTGTCTCAGGGGACTCTTGGTCCTTGTGACCACTGCCAGTTCAGCTGTGATGCATGAGAGTTTGGCCTCAGTGTATTGGGTCATGAGCAGACTCATTGTCTCATCAGCAATCCTAGCAGGATCAGGTTGTATACCCTTTTTGGTACTATCTTCCAAGGTCTGCAATGACCAGAATTCACCAGGCATTGGCTTCTCGGTCTGACCTGATCCCTGGGTAGCATCTTTGGTCTCAGTCAGGAGAGCCTGAGCCCCCTTTTTTGGTTTCTTACTTGTTTTCTTATCTTCAGGAGGCTCTCTTGAGGGTTGACAGACAGTATTGTCCTTGGGTGGGTCACCCAGTATCTCTGGTAGCTTGTTCACTGCCATTCATGCATAGCTATATGTTACCATTTGACTCATTGCAAAAAATGGGTTACAGACTTCAAAAAAGATGTAAGGTGTCATTTGAACCTTAGTTCACAAGAGCAAAGTGCACCATATTGGGATTCGCAGAGTGATCATGTAAGGTAAGAACTATATGGGCCCATGATAAGCAGGCCCATCTTTTATCTACACTACAGGTACATGTGATACAAAGGTATCACATGTACAATTATTTCATAATCTATGCACATGTGATCTTTACATATTACATGCGCAATCCATACTCAGTATGTACATACAGGACAAATTAGCCCCTGGGCCTAACACAAAGCTCTTCATGAAGGATGCAGTGCAGAGGGATGGACAATTGAACATCAAGGTACAGCAATGTCATCCATGAATCGGATACCTGTCATCTCAAAGAACTGCTCGATGGATATCTGGGGTCCTTGTGCATCATCTACACCCTCTTCTACTTCACCATTCCATTTTACATTGTCATGGTCAGGTTGCATATTCTCATCAGCTGATGTAGGTGCCAGGCTTTTGTGATGATGAGACATGTACAGTATATGGGTATGTTGCCAAGCAGAGAGGGGTATTCAGTTGACTGTTCTTGTCCTTCAAAGTTATTTACCTTTGTTAGTGAGGTTGACCTAGGATTGATAATGTCTTTCCTACCACCATTCTCAGTGGAGTCTGCAGGGAAGCCAATGCTCCTTTGCCCAAATGCAATAGCAGCTTTCTTGATAGGTGAGATTAAACCACTGGTAGGGAGGAGAGTGGCCCCAGCACTTGCTGCTAGCATCAGATTGGGAACTACACTACCCAGACTCTTCCATTGTGCAAAATAATCCAATGGCCACTGAAAACCAATTGAGGAGTGCTTGCTTGGTCCAGCATGATGATGCTCCTCAATATGAAAGGGTAGGATATCTTGGATGGTGATAAAAGAACCCAGACAGCACCAGTGCCACACCCTGGAGTAATCAATAGTCTCTTTGTTCCAGCAGGCCACTTTGCCAGACTTGGCTGCACACCATGATCAGTATCTAAGGCATCATTTGGTCACTTGTGAGGAGAAGGGCAGGTAACAGCAGTGAACTTTTGTGGTGACAGAGGTGCTTTGGTAGGAGAGGTCAGAGAATGAACAGGGGATGTGAGGGTGCGAGGTTTTGGCATGACAGTGAAGTTTGACAGGACTGTGAACTGCAGAATATTTCCTAATGACATAGATTGGGCCTCTGGCACCATAGATTGCGGTGCACTGAAAATGGAAGGCCTGTCTGACAATGATTCTGACTTGGTCAGAGCTACTGCAGAAGTGACAGGGTTGTTGTCAGCAGGTATTTCTGGGTACATGGCTTGAGGGACAGCAGGAGCAGCACTGGATGGAGGGTGATTCAGGGAGTACCAAATAAATTTCTTGTGAACCAGCAGGTGGAATAGAGGGAGACATTTTGGGTACTGCTTGGTTAATTGCTTTCTCCCTTGTCTATTCTTGGCTGTTGAGAATTGAAGTTACAATGGAGTCTGCACTCAGCCCAAGACTGACACACCTCATGATTTGGGTGACATTGACAGTCCGATTTCCATCTTCACCATTACCAACACCCTTGTCCATGAAGCTATCCTCAGTGCTTGTGACACTGTCATCTTCTCCCTCTCTGCCACTAGGCTCACCAAGGTCAAGGGAGGCTTGGGCAACCTGCAGCCTTGAGACTGCATCAGTCAATTCCATTTCTTGTACATCCCTGCCATCATCCCCACTGTCATCATCCAACAATGGGATATCATTGATGCAGCATATTTCCTAAGTGCACAACAGAATGCAAGGCCAACCATTCTTTGTTCAGTGGCTTGGGCAGACAAATAAGGGGAACCATGAACTTCATTGGCTGTGAATCACCTTCCAAAGTGATAGATTGCAACTGTGCAGACTCCTTTTCAATATAAGATGTCTTGTTGGATACTTCCTGCTGGCTGTTATGAACATCTGTAGATGACTGTGGGATGGAAAGATTTGCAAGGGGCTGGCAAGAAACACCAAAAGATAGTGACCATTTCCTGACAAATTTTCAGGGAACAACTTCCATCAGGTCCATGTCATTGCCTTCAGATGGAGTGTCCAGGTTGTTGAGCTCATCATCCATGGAGCCCTCAGGCCCAGCTCTAAAAAACACAAATGGGAAAAAACCTATATTGTTGGAGTCCATGTCCATGGACTCCTCTCCACCACCCTCACTGATAGCTATTGAGTGATGAGCAGAACTGTGGCAATGAGACCTCTGTGTGCCTGGATATGCATTTTTGTCATTTTTGGCCCAGGGAGTATCAGGATCTGATTCAGTAGCAGGCAATGACTAGGGTATTCCCATGCTGTTTTTGTTGTGATCTGATACTTCAAAGGGGTGTACACAAGCATGAGTGGCAAAGCTGACGCACCTGCCCAGGGATTTGCAAGTAAGGTTGCCTTTATGGTAGTCATGAGTGATGTCCATGGATTAGATTGCATCATTGCTGCTATCCATAATGCTGACTGCCACTTTGAGGATGCTCTTTCTAGGAACCTACCAGAAGTTGAGTACTAGTCATGGCATGTGTACAAAGATATAAACACACCAGGGAACGATGGGATTTGGCTGCTGGACTGGGGCAATCACCAGGAGCAATAGTGTGAGCTCAATGTTTGTGACCAGGATGGCCCTGGTTTTTGTTAGTGACAGCAAACAAGTTTCACTGTGAAGGCGAGTTTCACTTCATCATCATTAGCAATGATCCAATTCAACGCTGAGTACCAGTAAAAATTAGACATGGAAGCACTGAACACCAGGCATGGTCTCTCAGTGGGTGAGTGATAATGCACATTGGGGAAAAGGTCCAAGGAAACCAGTGGTCGACCATAGTGCATTGGGGAAATACCCAGAAAAGGAAATTCCATGGCATGGGGAAAAGCACAGGGCAATTAATATTACACAACAGTATATCTTGCCTGATTTGGAACAATCTGCACTTGGTGGTTATGATAAAGGGAATGCCATTGGGGTGAACCACTCTAGTGAGCATAAGTGGTCTTGCCCCTCTAATGTATTTTGCAACTAGATGGCCCCAGCTGACCCCAAACCAGTTGTGAAATGCAAACTACCAGACAATTCAAACCCTTTACTTGTGGTAGCAACAAGGAGGATGAAGAAAGAGGTAAGCATGGTTCACAACTTCATGGTGTACTTACCATTGAACATATTCCAGGCAAACTTGGGTGCGTCCAAATGGAAGTGTGGGCAGATTTCCTTGGGTCTCACCTGAAGTACTAACAGTTTGTATTGAGACATCAGGGAAGAGCAGCTGGGAGGTCTTATCATCATTCATGCACCTGTACAACACACCGTATCCACTCTTGACCCTCCTTTATTGTAACTCTTACCCATGACAACTTCAAATCCTGCTTCCTGACCCCTGTCTTCCCATTCACAACCATTACCTTCAGCTTCCAATTCCATCACACCTGGGCCATTGAAACTTCCATCAAAGAAGTTTAAAATGGATTCTTCTTGTGCTCCTACAAGTGCTAAATTGCACGATGTCCTCATCACAATGCATGAGGAACCAGAGTTAGATGAAGATGTACATCAAATGGAGTCTGAGACAGATTATCTACACAGTTGGTCACATGCAAAGGAAGCAGCTCATCCATCCTTCCAACTCCCCTCTATGGCTACTATGCCTTCCAAGTGACATTCAACAAATGCCCTACAGCCACTCCTTGAAAGCGAAATCCTTCAGATCAAGCACAATAAACTGATGCATGAAGGACCTTCCATTTCCCATATACCACAAACACAAAAAGTCTCACATTGCTGATGAACTTTGATGAGCATGTGTGGTAAGTGAATAAGTACAAGCTTTGAGAACACTGGCCCTATTTGTGCATCTCCTCCTAATATGTTCTGTTCATCCTATATTACAGTTTCCTATTCTAATGGCTCTAATTGTTGTTGGCATAGCTCAACCCCACGCATCTGTCAATGATTTGAGTTTTTACAAACACATCAATTGTGATCTACCAGAACCACAGCATGTATGCCAACTCCTTGTATTGTCAGCCACACACACCACCTCATGGTCATTAAAGGTGTCTTCCTCTGCAAATCCTTTGAAACCACCATCTAAATTGTTCTCAAGTCATGGAAAGGACCCACCACCACTCAATGATTGAAAGAAACAAATACTCAAGACTGTACAAGAGGACTTCATCTGAATGTTGGCTAAGAAGAAGATTGATTCGTCTGTATGTATGACCACCAAAAGCCAGTGATGGTGACGAGTATGACAGAGTTCTGATGAGGGTACATCTGAAAGGGGTGGTGTGCTTGCTTCATGACTTGGTTGTATGCCAGTGATATGGGCCTTATGGCATTGGTCAGACTTGTTCAAATGTCATGACAGTGAGCACCAGACTTCCTGAGCTCAGCAAGCAAAGGAAAACCAAGGTATATGACCCTTCATGTGAGATGTGTGAGCTGGGTGGTATGATGTGGTCAAAAGAACAAGACTTTGCAGGTGATCGCAATGTCAGGAATTCAGCAGTGATTGCAATGGGATGGAATGGAAATGGTCTTGATTGATTCCAATGTTATATTTCCAACATTGTCTTGTAGCTCATCCAGCTGCTCACCTTCCATGGACAAGAGGTGGTGGGGGCCAGGCATGGTATGTAGCTGAGGAGGTCCCTGGTAACCCAGATCATACCAAAGATAAGGCTGGGGGCCAATAGACAATGAAGCATGTCCAGCAATGAGATCTGCAAAGATCTGTGTCCAGAGTTCATACCATGGAGCCTCCAAGTTACAGGGATTCCATTGCCAGCTGTAGGCAGTGAGTAAGGAGACAAGGCACTTGCATTCAGCAAGCTGATTGAGTTCATGACCTGGAGGACAAAAGGTTGTTTGATTGGGCATGGAGAAAATCTGGTTTGATTATGTTCAGTAAACATCTGATCTATTATATTTCCTACCAAACGAAGGACAATGGGGGTCTTGTCACAACTCTATTTGGGGAACAATCAGAGCTCAACGTTCAACATTATTGACTGTCAGTGGAGTCAAATGCACTCAGTGGTCAGTGGGGCCACTGGGCCAGCCACAGTCTAACACAACCATGTGATCCAATTGTTCAAGTAATGTCCAATCTCAGACTTGTATCATTCATTTACTCTTCACTATTACTACTATGTGAGTCCTGGAGATATGATACCTGTCACTTCTGACACCCTTCCAGGTCTACTGCAGAACACCCCATTTCTGTGCCTGTATCTGCTGTGCCTGCTGTCACTCATCCATATTGTGTCTATGGCTATAAAGTGATGCACAAATGGGTTTGGAAGTTTGGAAGGAACCATAACCTTGATCAACCAGGTATCAGTGAAGACTCACTTGAAAGTGCCATATTCCAGCATCTCATGTTCTGCTTGCCTGGACTGCAATGACACTTCCTCAGTGACCTGTCTGACACTGAATTTGGGTACAGTCATTGCCTCTCGATTGTGAACAACTGGAACAAGAAGAAAATTGCACTAGTAGCTAGTTGGCTAGAACAATGGAAGGCAATCCTTGGTATAGAAGAGGAACCTCGGTGGTATATACCTACTCAGGACATGATACCTGGCTGGTGCATTGCAAGTGCTGTTTTGCTTTCATGGGCTTCCCTAACAGTCTTTGATTCTATGTTCACCAGGTGATACTTTTACTACATTGTATCAATTTGTGCCACTTGGAGCAGAATGTTGCACCTTTGTCATAGAACTACCCCATGCTAGCCTGTTCTGCCAGTCTTGGGTCATGTGTCTGATAACAAGGTTAAGTGACTGGTGCTTGGCTTATGTGTGGTTATGTTGAGTGCACATGATATAGGATTGGATGTGCATGATGCCCAGATGTGTGTGCAAACTTTTTGGGACTTGGACATGTGGTGTGGGATCCTTTATTCTGTCTCATGTGCATGCTACTGGGTAGTTATTACATCCAGGCAAGCCCAGCCTGAGGACATAAAGGATCATGCAGACAAATTGAGGGTTCAGAGCTGGTCAAGGTCAAGGGTGTTGGGGGATGTTTTACAGAGGCAACAGGCAAATATGGCAATGAGGAATGTTGACCAGGGAAGCCCAGCAAGCCACCTCATGTGACAGATAGATCTGAAACAGTGATGTGTGAATTCAAGCAGGCATCATACAGGTCAACCCAGCCTGAGGTGGCAAGATTGTCAATGGACAGAGTGCAGAGATCAATGATGAGATTGGAAGAGTGCACAGAGGTGCACAGGGAGGTGGGGAGGAACATTGAGACCTGTTACGATGAGTCCATTGAGGCCCATAGGGATCTCCATGGGTATGGTTATGGGGTTGGCATGAGTTGACTCATGTACAGTGGCTCAAAAAACTCTCCGCATGTTTGCATGTTTTGCACTAAAGCCAATGATCCTCAATAACCCCCTAACTAAAAAGCTAACTATGAGTGTATGAAATGTAGTATATACTCCTGGCTTTCTATTGGTGCAAGGGTCAAAAGGTTTG
>JBBPSV010000765.1:0-13869 GCA_038093795.1 Retiboletus fuscus
AGAGCTACTCAATCATACTCTTGAGATAACTCCTACGCTCAATCTCCCAAGACCAGGATAAGACTCGTCCTCTTTGGACTCATCATATCCTTCGACGCTGAGTGTGCTCTTCATGAGCAGATACCTCACCCAAAGGTCTTAGTCGTACTGTAGCATCTAGAACGCTGGTACTCCCTAGTCCCAGACCTTACCCTTGAGTCTATGCTCGACCCTACCCAGGCCAAGCATAACAAAAGCTCTAGCTTACCATGTCGTGGCTACCATTGAGTAGACCCTCCTCCTTAGCAAGACCACCACCGATCTCCACCTCGTGGAGAGCCACAGATCAGCAGACCACTGAATCCTCAGCCTCAGAAACATCAGACTCAGAAGTCTCTACCGAAGGCTCTGATAACCCCGACCTCAAGCTATGCTCCCCATCCGCGGAAGCAGAATCCCAAGAACTCTCTAGACTACTGTCCCACCAGCTTTCAGCCGGAGCAGTTATCCCTCAGAGCCCCACCCCACCGTCACTGACACCGATCGCTCAAAGTGGTCGTATATTCCCAGCCATGGCACCTGCCGCCCCCCAGCCCCAGACTCCCACTATGGGAACAAAGCCCACAGAAATCCATCTCGGAGTCCCTGAAGATTTCAACGGAAACCTCACGAGAGCCAAACCTTGGCTACGATTGGTACAACTGTACCTATCCATCAACGCAGAAATTTACAACGATGATGCTAGGCGAATCGCTTACGCACTCTCTTTCATGAAGAAAGGTACCACCTCTATGTGGGCTGACACCTTCAGAGAAACCAAGATCTCAGGCAGAGGCTTCTCACTCGGGGAGTGGTCCGACTTCATCGCCGAATTCAAAGGAGTTTTCTCCCATTCAGAATCGGTTACCAACGCGCTCACTTAGCTTGCCACTAAGCAAATGATCCCAGGAAAGAAGGGCGAGTTTTCCCCTTCTTTGGCTAACTACACTGCCCAGTTTAGATCCAAGGTATCCGCCACAGGAGTAACCGACAATTTGGTCCTGGTCTCCTATTACTCTGCAGGTATACCCGAAGATCTAATGTTCGACATTCTCCGAATGGAGAACCCACCCACTAAAGTTGCTGATTGGTACAAAAAGGTGGCTCTCTTTGACTCTCACCACCACCGAGCCCGAGGAATCACCCAGCAACACAAGAAACCCGGTACTTTGTACGTACCTACTTACGCTAAGAAGGAAGAAAAGGACCCCGACACCATGGACGTCGATACTGTCCGCCTTCCCCCCAAGCTCACTGAAGCCGAAAGGCAGAAGTGCTTCAAAGAAGGTTGCTGCCTCTGATGCCGCCAGACTGGCCATATGGCTAAGGAGTGTAAGGTCTATGACTCTTCCAAGAATCCCAAGAAGGCCCGAAAGGTTGAGAAGGATGACATTCCTGGGTTAGCCGACTGCGAGGACGATGACGAAGCCGAGTCAGTAGCCAGGATTTCCTTCTCCTGAAAGGATTTTTAGAATGGAGGACCCCGTCAATGCAGACTCCTCCTAGATGTGCCAATGTACTAGTATCTGAGACTCACAAATCCATGCAGATCCTAGTTCAACTCATTGTACCTGTGCACACCCTCAAAGCTGTTGACACCCATGCCCTGATTGACAGCGGCGCTGATATCTCCTGCATAGACTGGGATTTCGTGCGAGAGCACAAGTTATCCACCACTCGACTCCCGAAACCCATCCCAGTTCGGAACATCGACCAATCCAGCAACTCCCATGGAGCCATCTGATTCACCTGTACCCTCTATGCCAATACTGGAGGGATCACGCAGAAGGTCCTCTTCCACATCATGTCTTGCGGAAGTGAGAACATTATCCTTGGACTCCCCTGGCTCCGCTCCACCAACCCAAAGATCGACTGGTTCAAACAGATGATCAACATTCCCAAATCCTGCAACCAATCCAAGGTTCTTTTTCAGGAACACAACATCACTACCTCTGAACATAGCGATCAATTCAAGAGACCCAGTTTCGATTGGACCTCCCCACGTCAAGTTAAGGTAAACTGCGTTGATCACGCTCGACTCTATGAATATCTAGATGAGGAATCAGAGAGTGAGTTCTGTCAAAGAGCTCATGACCACTATCGCATAGGACGGATCCAACAGTGTGGGTCACAGTTCTACCCTCTAGGGTCTCTGGTCATCGCCAAGATCACCTCCGCCATGCAACTCACACAAGCAGAGTTCAACAAGAAACCTGAGGTCACCCTCCCAGCAGAGTATGAGCAATTCCAAAAGGTGTTTGAAGAACGACCAATCAGACAACTTCCACTGGAACAGATTTACAACCACGAGATTAACCTTAAAGAAGGCTTCAAACCCAAGATTGGCAAGCTATACCCGCTATCCCTGCGGGAACGTGACGCCACCAAAGCCTTCCTAGAAGAGAACCTCTGGTCCGGTGCCATCCGCCCCTCAAACTCTCCCCAGGCATCTCCTTTCTTCTTCATTCAGAAGAAGGAACTCAACTCAAGCAGTAACCCCAAGCTTCGACCCTGTATGGACTATCGGAAGCTTAACGACCAGACTATTCGAGACGTGTATCCATTACCGCGGATCGACAACCTTATTAACAAGGTGCAGGACGCGAAGGTCTTCACCAAGTTCGACGTCCGTTGGGGCTATAACAATGTCCGAATCAAGGAAGGGCACCAATGGAAAGGTGCCTTCCTCACTCACAAGGGCCTCTTTGAACCTATGGTCATGTTCTTCGGCATGACTAACTCCCCAGCTACATTCCAACGTTTCATGAATGATTCATTCAGGAACATGATCTCAGAAGGATGGCTCGTCATCTATATGGACGACCTCCTCATCTTTTCTCCAGACGAAGAACTCCATACTGAAAGGACGAAGAGAGTCCTTCAACGGATGGAAGAACTCAACCTCCACCTCCGACTATCCAAGTGCACCTTTGCCACTGAACAGGTAGACTACCTCAGCATGATCCTTTCCCCCGGTAAACTGGCCATGGACCCCGTCAAGCTTGACGGAATCACCTCTTGGCCCACCCTGACCTCAGTCAAGGAAGTCCGATCCTTTCTCGGGTTTGCCAATTACTATAGGCAATTCATCCCAGACTATTCCACCATCACTCGCCCCCTCATAGACCTCACTAAGAAGACTCAGCCCTGGCACTGGGGCTCGTCGCAGGAAGCCACATTCCTTCATCTAAAGGAACTCTTCCTCTCTAAACCTGTGCTTCGCCTCCCCGACCCCGCAGCACCATTTGCCATCGCAACCGATGCCTCTGGCATGGCCACGAGTGGTATCCTCTTACAGACCGATGAGAACAGTGCTTGGCACCCTTGCTTGTACCTCTCCCAGTCGTTCTCTCAGGCAGAACGAAATTACGACATACATGACCACGAACTTCTCGCCATCATTTGCGCTTTGAAATCATGGCGTCACCTCCTTCATGGCTCGTCGACTCTGGTTCAAGTCTTCACTGACCACAAGAACCTTACATACTTCTGAGCCCCCCAGAACCTCAATCGCCGACAAGCTCGGTGGCTCCTAGACCTCGCAGACTTCGACTACAAGATGATCCACGTCCCGGGATCCCTCCTTGCTGGTCCTGATGCCCTATCTCGCCGTCCGGATTTTCTCACTCATGCGCCGGACAATACCCAAACAGTCCTCCTCCTGGACTCCATCTTCGTCCGCCTCATTGACTCTGCCCTCCGCGATCACATCAAAACCACGTCAAAAGACGATCCCCTATTCCTGCAGATGCTTCAAGCCTTTGACGGCACTATTCCCACCGCCTTTCGCTCCTGCCTCAGCGACTGGCAGCTCCACGAAGGCATTTTGACCTATCAAGGTCATGTCTACATTCCCCTGGTTACCGGGCTACGTAAAGCCATCCTCCAGTGCTGTCATGACCACAAATCCACTGGCCACCCCAGATTTCTTAAGACTCGGCAGCTCGTTGTGAGCGAGTTCTGGTGGCCTGGTTTGGCCCAGTACGTTCGCAAGTATGTCGAGGGCTGTGCCCTTTGCCAGCAGCATAAGGTCAATACCCACCCCACGACCCCTCCGCTCACCCCCAACAAGTCCACTGCCACTCGCCCCTTTCAGCAGATTTCGTGCGATATGATCACAGATCTCCCTGAGTCCAACAGTTTCATGGCTGTTGTAGTCTGGGCCGACTTCACATCTTCGAAGGGGGCTGTTTTCTGCCCCACTACTAAGACGGCCATGGCGGAGGACGTTGCTGTCCTCTATTTTAAGAAGGTTTACCCCAGATTTGGCCTCTATGAGAAGATCATCTCTGATAGGGGGCCCCAATTTGCTTCTCACTTCGCAAAAGAACTCAGCAGGCTTCTCGGCTGTTCCCTTGCATTATCCACCACGTATCATCCCCAGACTGATGGGGAAATGGAACGGATCAATCAAGAACTCAAAACCTACTTGCAGATCTTTGCAGGGAATAACCCTACCACATGGGCTGATTGACTGATCCATGCTGAATTTGCTCACAATCACCACCCTCATTCCGTCACAGGCAAATCCCTGTTTTACCTAATGATGGGATATGAACCTACCCTGATCCCCACCGTCCTCCCGCTCACAGACCTTCCGGCCGTGGAAGATTGCATCAAGGAGCTCACCGCGGCCCATCAAGAAGCCCTGGCTGCACACAAACTCGCCAGGCAGGTTATGGCTTCTCGGAACAAGAAGAATTTCACTCCATTCGAGAAAGGTGATCAAGTCTGGCTCGAAGCCAGGAATTTGAAATGTAACCTGACTCACCCGAAATTCGCCCTGAAACGTGAAGGACCTTTTACCATTACCAAGGTACTGTCCCCGATCACATATCAGCTTCGCCTCCCCAAGACATGGAAAATACATCCGGTTTTCCATGCATCGCTCCTCACCCCCTACAAGGAAAACTTGGTACATGGCCCCAACTTCCCATCGCCCCCACCTGATCTTATTGATGGAGAAGAACAATACGAAATTGAAAAGATCATACAACACTGGGGTTCCACTGTCAACTGACAACTTCTCGTCCGATGGCACAGTTTCACCACTGCCAACGACACCTGGCTCCCCGAACAGGAATTTAAACATGCACAAGCAGTCCTTTGAAGCTATAAGAAGCTTCACCCCAAGGTCTTTCCTCCTTAGAACTCTACGTGCTGGTCTCTACGTGAGAATCACCAACTGAGCTCTACCAACCGTCGTATACTTCACAGCATGTCTTACTCCCCATCCACCGAGTCCTCTCTCACTGAATCCTCCTTCGCCGACTCCGCTCTTCCTCCACTCGAGGGAGTCGATGACTCTTCACCCCTTGCCCAGGAACTCTCTGTTCCCACTATTCATCCGCCCATGGTCCTCACAGATGACTGCCCCAGTAACTCCGCTACATCCGGATGGAACACCGCACCCCTCCCTTAACTTGGCCCTCTGTCCTCGAAGAGGAAGAGAAACCCAAGACCATCCTCTCCGTCAATGTACCCCGTTTCACATACACCCTTCGGTCTGACCCGCTGTCATGCGAGTCCAGACACCTCCTCCAGACCCATCTCCGAGACTCCCGTTTGGCCGCTACTATGCAGGCCCACTTAGATGTAGACTCTCCCCTCAAATCCTTGTATTTAGCCTTTTTACAGGTCTCTCGTCTCGACCCCATCACATCGTTCACCTCTGCCAACGCCCAATCGGAGTTCTTCTCCACCCAACTCCACCTTGTAGCCCGCCACATTCGCTCGTACCTCCTCTCAGCCATGCACCAGCTCAACATGCTGGATTTTGTCGCTGACATTGAACGCTATTCACAGGACCTTGCCAAGGTCGGCCTCCCACTTCCCCCAGTTCGACCCTCTCTCCCCATTGAAACCATTCTCATCCCCTTGCCCGCCAAGCCTGCTGCTCCAATGCTGTCCGCGTCGTCCTCTCCGTTATCTCCCAGCGAGGTAAACCTCATTAACCGACTTGAGAGGATCTATCTTATGAATGAAGGTGAGGTCAGCCTCACACCCGACCACCCTTTGTACAACGCGTCCTGTTTTCACTGTCACTGCCTTGGACACTGGCGCATCAACTGCCCAGAGTACAAGTGCCCATTCTGTCTCTGCATGCGTCCGGGACACATTCAGAACCAGTGCCTGCTCCGTCGTCGTCCCCGCCCCGCCACCCCATCCTCATCGTCACATTCCTCTAGCTCCTCTCGTTCGTCGTGAAGGTCACACTGCCCACGACCTCGCCCACTTGCATCCCGAATTCAGGACGAGCCGGAGCTCGACTACACTAATGATGTGTGGGACGACACGGCCTATGCCAACATCACTGGTTCCCCAAATGGGGGCTACATCGACCTCTAGAGATCCTCAAGTGGCATTGAGGAGCATAAGAAGGGGGTAATGTTATGACTTGACCTGGCCCCGTTCATTTCTTCCTTATATTTTCATTAGCTTAGTCTCGATGGGTGACTACCCATCTCGTCTGGCACTACCCAGACTACTCTCGTATGGCACGTAGGTTGATACTCCCATGGACCACATCATATGTTCATTTCCGACTAATGACCCCACTGTCATTGTCGCTTTGGGTTGCTCCGACCGCTTCTTTGTTTCATGATAATCTTTGATAGACAGCTGCTTCTGATCGACACCGATCGACAGATCCGCAGTGGATGTGACTCACTTCGACTCATCCCAAGTCCTTACGATTCCTGAGTCACATCTCCTTTCATCTCTTGTTTACCCGCTCATTCCATAGGGTTCCATCGCCTTCTATGGCCTGAGTATATAAACAGTAGTCTTTACGCTTGTACTCCTTAAGCTAGAGCTACTCAATCATACTCTTGAGATAACTCCTACGCTCAATCTCCCAAGACCAGGATAAGACTCGTCCTCTTTGGACTCATCATATCCTTCGACGCTGAGTGTGCTCTTCATGAGCAGATACCTCGCCCAAAGGTCTTAGTCGTACTGTAGCATCTAGAACACTGGTACTCCCTAGTCCCAGACCTTACCCTTGAGTCTACGCTCGACCCTACCCAGGCCAAGCGTAACATAGTCTACCTGTTCTGTGGTGAAGGAACACTTGGACAGGTAAAGGTGGAGATCAAGCTCTTCCATCCATTGAAGAACCTGTTTGGTTCATTCAGTGTGGAGTTACTCATTGGGGGAAAAGATAAGGAGGTCGTCCATATAGATGACAAGCCATCCTTCAGAGATCATGTCCCAGAACGAATCATTCATGAATCGCTGGAATGTGGCGGGGGAGTTGGTCATTCTGAAGAACATGACCATCAGTTCAAAAAGGCCCTTGTGGGTGAGGAAGGCACCTTTCCATTGGTGTCCTTCTTTGATCCAGACATTGTTGTATCCTCAATGGACATCAAACTTAGTGAAGACCTTTGTGTCCTACACCTTATTGATGAGGTCATTGATCCTTGGGAGGGGATACGCATCTCAGATGGTCTGGTCATTGAGCTTTCAATAATCCATACAGGGTCGAAGCTTAGGATTGCTGGTGGGGTCAAGCTCTTTCTTTTGGATGAAGAAAAAGGGGGATGCTTGGGGTGAGTTCAAGGGGCAGATGGCACTGGACTGGAGGTTCTCTTCTAGAAAGGCTTTGGTGGCTTTGCATTCCCATGGTAACAGTGGGTATAACTTGCCTATCTTGGGTTCGAAGCCCTCCTTAAGGTTAATCTCATGATCGTAAGTCCATTCCGGTGGGAGTTGTCCAATGGGTCGTTCTTCAAACACCTTTCAGAACTGCTCATACTCCACTGGGAGGGTGACTTCAGGTTTCTTGTTGAACTCTGCCTGTGTGAGCTGCATGGCCAAGGTGATCTTGGCAATGACTGGAGAACCCAAGGGATAGAACCATGACCCACACTGTTGGATCCATCCTATGCGATAGTGGTCATGAGCTCTTTGGCAGAACTCACTCTCTGACTCCTTGTCAAGATACTTGTAGAGGCAGGCATGGTCAATGCAGTTAACTTTGACTTGGTGTGGGGGGGTCTAGTCGAAGCTGGGTCTCTTGAATCAGTTACTATACTCGGAGGTAGTGACATTGTATTCCTGGAAGAGAGTCTTGGATTGATCACAGGACTCTGGGATGTCAATTGTCTGCTTGAACCAGTCGATTTGTGGGTTCATGGAGCAGAGCCATGGGAGTCTGAGAATAACATTCTCGCTTCCACAGGACATGACATGGAAGAGAACCTTCTGAGTGATTCCCCCAGTGTTGGTATAGAGGGTGCAAGTGAATCGGATGGCTCCATGAGAGTTATTGGATTGGTCTATGTTCTGGACCAGGATGGGTTTCAGAAGTCAGGTGATGGAGAGTTTGTGCTTTCACATGAAGCCCCAATCTATACATGAGATGTTGGCACCACTGTCAATCAGAGCACAGGTGTCAACAGCTTTGAGGGAGTGCACAGGTACAATGAGTTGAACTGGGATCTGCATGGATTTGCAAGTCTCAGATACTAGTACATTGGCACATCTAGGAGGAGTCCACATTGATGGGGTCCTCCATTCTAAAAATCCTTTCAGGTGAAGGAAACCCTAGCTACCGACTCAGCTTCATCATCATTATCTTTGCAGTCAGCCAGCTCTGGGACATTGTCTTTCTTGACCTTTCGGATTCTTGGAAGGTTTGTAGACCTTGCACTCCTTTGCCATGTGACCAGTCTGGCAGCATCGGAGGCAGCAGCCTTCTTTGAAGCACTTCTGCCTTTTGTTACACGTAGCGTACGAACAAAGTGTGACTGGGATGACTCTAAAGCCTTCAGAGGAATCTGCTCACAGAGAGCACACTCGATGAAGAGATAGCCTTTAGAGTGGACGCGGTTTGTCTCAAGGACCAAGGGTGACTCAAAGCTTATGCTAATATTGCGCAGATTCTGAATGATTTTACAGGAAGTGGAGTAATACCTTAAATAGGATAATAGTGATGCGCATGGACCAAGAGAGAGAAAAAGGAAATCCACTAGCTAGGGAATACGGGAATACGAGTCGTTACAAGAGAAACGACCAAGGAGGGATAGGTCCAAGAAGAAAGATAGTCAGGATAACTCAGCGAATAGTAGATGAGTGGGATCTGTCAACATCAAGAAGTACTCTCGACGAGAGGAAAGGTTGCCTCGCCAGGTGCATAAAGAAGAAGATATAGAGAAAAGAAAGACTAGATGATGAGGAAAGAAAATTGTAACATTACCCCTTCCGTATAATTGAGCCCCAGGTTCAATGACTAACCCAGGATTTACCCAAGCATCAGGCTGGGGGGAGAGAGGGGCCACCATAGATCGCCATCTGTTGAGAGGGGGATAGATGTTCAAACGGACATTCATCTGCGATATGACCCGGTTGACGACAAAGTCCACAGTTTCTATGGGGGCAGAAGCGGGCTGCATGTCCCCAGTTACAACAGAAATTGCATTGGACCCTAAGACAAGAAGTGGAGGAGTGTCCCGGGGCTGGGAGGTCACAGCTTGGGCAGCGGAAGTTGGAACAATCCTCGAGGTAATGACCCAACGTATTACAGTAGAAGCACCTGGTAGAGGGGGTCGCAGGCAGACGAACGAGGGTTGGAGGTCTAGGGAGTGTTCGAAAGGGAGAGGATAGGGCTTGTTGTCCACCAGAAAGAGGGATGTATTGAGGAGCATCGCAAGGAATGGGGATTGTATTGTCTTCTGAGGAAGAAGATTGAGTGTCTTCTTCATCATCTGTGGCAACCAAGGTGGGGGTATCAGGAGGTGGGGATGAGATCCAGGAAGCTAGTGAAGTAGGGGCGTTGATAGGAAGGGGGGGAGGAGAAGGGGTATGGAGGGAAGAGGCTGAATTTAGTAAGTAGGTCTCTCTCAGGTCATGCGGCATAAGGAGGAAAAGACGACGAAAGATAGGATAGATGTGGATGGGGGCAATACCTTCGACGAAGGTACCAAAACCATAGAGATGTAAAGTATGTAGTACGTGTCCAGGAAGTTCACCCAGGATTAGACGGAGGGGAGCATCGTGAGGGCAAAGGGTCTGCTCCAATTGTTGTGCACGGAGGATCGCATGAAACAGTTGGACCAGCTCTTGACTAATCTCGTCCATTACAAACAGGGCATTGTTTTTGATCAGGAGGGTTAGAGTCGGGTCATCGAGAACGGCGGCATAGAGCAATTGAATCCAATAATTTGATAGTAAGGAGGGTCTGACTGGACAGTTTCTAAGGGGGGTGGCGGTGGAAGGGGAAGGGGGTGCAGACATTGTTAGAATGGAGAGGAGAGGCAGTGGAGTAGAGGTCGACGATGGTATTCAGTGAGGAAGTAAGCCACTGCGAGGGCCCAGATTACTACAAGGAGGGTAGCGAAGATTATAGTGGGGATGTTGTGAGGAGGGGGATGTAGTTGGAAGGGCATTCACTATTTTGTGGTGAAGAGTTTGGCGAGGAACAGGGCGAGAAACCAAAGGATGATGAAGAGGAATAATAAGGCGATGGGTAGAATTTCATTGTAAAACTGCATGTAAAGGGGATACACCTTGCTCTGGGAGGAATCTGCTCACGGGGAGCACACTCACGAGAGGAGGTGTGGGGGTTTAGAGGCGATAAAGGGACTTGTATCTAGACAGGATTTTATTGGCATGGCGGAGGTTGGATTCGGGTTCCCAGGTGTTTTCTGAAGAAGGGTATCCTTTCCAGGTGGTCAGGTACTTCCATCTGTTGCTAGGGCCCTTATGGGCGATGATGGCTTCCACTTCATATTCCTCTTCTTGGTTAATGAGGTCCGGGGGTGGGGATTGGAAGGTAGGACCATGTGTGTCAGTCGTGCGGTAGGGGGATAAGAGGGAAGCGTGGAAAGTGTTGTGGATTTTCCAAGTGGAGGGGAGACGGAGTTCATATACTAAAGGAGATAGGATCTTGGAGATCTCAAAGGGGCCCAAGCGTTTGGGAGCCAACTTCCTGGAGGGGTACCTTAGTCTAAGGTGTGTGGTTTCTAACCATACCTTATCTCTGACTTTCCATGAAGGAAGTGTTCCTGGTCTTTTGGAGGCTAGGGCCCTTTGAGCAGATTGATGGGCAGCAAGGGCTTCTTTCCTGGCAAAATCCAGGGATTCAAGGCGATTTTCCAAGGCAGGGAGGAAGGTCTTTCCTAGGGGGGAGTAGGCGCGAGGTTCGTAACCGTAAAGTAGAGCGAATGGGGATTTCTTGGTGACGGAGTGGGGAGCAGAATTGTGGTGAAATTCGGCAGCAGTAAGATAAGAGGACCAGGTTGTGGGATTGTTGGAGCAGAAGATGCAAAGGTAGGTTTCAAGTTCTTGATTGGTTCGTTCAGTCTGCCCATCAGTTTGGGGATGATAAGCGGTGGATAGTTTAACGTCATATTTAAGGATTCTGGCGAGTTCTTTGGTGAAGGCAGAGGCAAATTGAGGTCCTCTATCGGAAATAAGAGAGTCATGGAGGCCAAAGCGTTTGAATACATTGTCAAAGAATAGTTGGGCGACACCTGCCACATCGACTGTTTTGTTGCAGGGAATGAGAATTACCCCCTTGCTAAGGTAGTCGACCACGACTAGCACAGAATCGAATCTGCCAGAGGGAGGCAAGTCTGTGATGAGATCAACAGACAGGTGTTTGAATGGAAGGGGGGAAGTGGGGGGAATAGGACAGAGGGGGGGGCAAGTGGGGTGAGTGTTGGTCTTGTTCTGTTGGCATACCGCACACCCATCTATATAGCTCTTGACGAAGGAAGAGAGGCCTGGCCACCAGAAGTCTCATTCGAGGATATGCTTGGTGTGAAAGATTTCCATATGTCCTGAGAGAGGGGAGGAATGGATGGAGGCCAGGAGGGAGGATCGAGTGGAGGGTGGGACATAGAGGCACCCTTTGAAATAGAGGTGGCTGTTGTCGAAACTCCAATCGTTGAGTGAAGCACAGGTGAAGAGAGGGGAGCCTTCGTCGAGGGCAGCAAGGGCCTTGAGGACGAAGGGGTCAGAGGATGAGGAATTACGAATGTGACGAGCGAGGGTGAGGTCGAGTGCCTGGATGATAATTGGTTCGGGTAGAATGGAGGCATGGAGGTTGTCGTCGCTGGTGTCCACAGAGTCTCTTCGAGAAAGGGCATCAGCAGGTCCCATCTTAGATCCAGGGGTGACGACCCAGTTGATGTAAAAGTCCTGGAGGAAGAGGGACCAGCAAGCTTGACGGCGGGAGAGTTTGCGAGGATCGCAGATGTAGGAGAGGTTCTTGTGGTCAGTGATAATGTCGACTGGGTGAGGAGTTCCCTGAAGGTAGTGTTTCCATTCAGAGAGGGCAAGGATAACAGCTAAAAGTTCTCAATTGTAGATGTCATAGTTTCGCTCAGCGGAAGAAAAGGTCTTCGAAAAGTAGGTGCAGGGGTGAAGATTGCTGTTGGTATCCCACTGCATCAAGACTGCCCCTGCTGCCAGGAGAGAGGCATCAGTCATGATGGAGAAGGGTTTGGCGACATCTGGGATGAAGAGGACCAGGGCTGAGGAGAACAGGGATTTCAGAGATTCAAATGATTTGTCTTGGGGTGGTCCCCAAACCCAGGGTTGGTCCTTATGGGTGAGGAGGGTGAGGGGAGTGACTATGTTAGAGTAGTTTGGGATGAACTTCCAGTAGAAGTTAGCAAATCCGAGGAAGGAGCGGACTCCTTTGACTGAAGTGGGTGGCTTCCAATCTGCTAAGGTGGATAGTTTGGAAGGGTCCATTCGCACTTGACCCTGTCCGATGATAAGTCCTAGGTATTCTATAGTAGGGTGATCGAAGGAACATTTGGTTATTTTCAGTGATAGGTGATGTTCCCTTAAACGAGAGAGGACTCTTCTGGTGCATTCGTGGTGGAGGGTAAGAGATCCCTTGGTGTGAATCCCCATGTCGTCCATATAGATCTTGAGCCATCCTTCCGCAATCATGTCGGCGAAGATGTGGTTCATGAATGCTTGAAAGGTGGCAGGAGCATTGCAGAATCCAAAGAACATGACGGTGGGTTCAAAGAGGCCAAAGGGGGTGATGAAGGCGGCTTTCCATTGATCGTCTTCCTTAATGCGGATGTTGTTATATCCCCAGCAAACATTGAACTTGGTAAAGAGATCTGCGTCTTTCATATCATCAATGAGTTCTGGGATTAAGGGGAGTGGGTAGGCATTGCGAACTGTATGGCTGTTGAGCCATCGGTAGTCCTGACAGGGACGAAGGTCCTTCTTTGGGTCGGACTTCCCATCAGACTTCTTTGGGACAAAGAAAAAGGGGGAGGCTTGGGGGGATTTGGAAGGGATGATGCGCCCGGTTTTCAGGTGCTCATCGATAAAGTCTTTACAGACTTCTTTTTCTAGCAGATTGAGTGGGTAAACTTTGGTGATCTTTGGGATGAAGGTGTCCTTGAGCTCAATGGTATGATCAAAGATTCGATGGGGAGGAAGTTCATTGTAGGTTTGTTCTGAGAAGACATCAATGAAATCCTTGCAGAAGTCCGGTAGGAGTTCCTCAAGAGGGGGAGGGGGTGTGGTGGTTGCTTCGTTGATTTCGGTGTCCTTCTGAAGGCGATACTCACGAAGAGACCAGTCTTCTTCAGAAGGATATCGGAGTGTTACCAACTCTGCAAGCTCTTGGTCGACATCTTTCCTCAACCAGAGAGAGAGGTAGTCGATTTCATGGGAGGAGGCAGGGGGTAGGGATATGGAGAACTTTCTCCAATCAATGGTTGGGTTAATTTTTCGAAGCCAAGGCATACCAAGGATGATCTGTGGGCAACCCAGTTTGGTTATCATGAGGTTTTCTTGGTCTGTGAAGGTTCCGGATGAGAAGGGGACAGAGGCGGTTTGGGTAATAGTTCCTTGTTGGTTGGGGGTTCCATC
>JBBPSV010000766.1:0-13868 GCA_038093795.1 Retiboletus fuscus
GATGTTACTAATACACCTCCGAACCTTAGTATATAAACCTCTCTGAATCATGTACTTTCTTCAGTTCGAATATCAACTATATTCTCAGCTCCAAACCCCCGGATCCTTTGAGTCTTGAAGACTCTCGTCTATCTGACTTCTAGTCGTAATCTTGTTGTTGTTTACAACATTGAGTTCGACGCCTCTGACCCTCCGACCTCCGACCCCGAAATAAGGGGCTGAACTCTGCAAGGGCGCACCACATACGGTGAAGCCGAAGCCCCACGTCTCGGCCTGATCTCCAACGTTTCGGAGATAAGCCTTGGAGTTGACTCGGTTTTAACACTTGGGATGTTCATTTGCCCTAACAAAATTGCAATGGACCCCACCAAGTTGGACGGAATTGCCCACTGGCATATCCCCACTTCCATAAAAGATGTCTGGTCTTTCCTAGGCTTTGCTAATTTTTACCAATGGTTCATCCCCGACTACTCCACTATCGCTAGACCCCTCATCAACCTCACCAAAAAGACTACTACGTGGTCCTGGAGCATTTCATGTCAATCTGCGTTTGACCTACTCAAGGCATGGTTCGCTTTCCAACCGGTCCTTCGAGTCCCAGACCTCTCTGCCCCCTTCGCCATCGCAACAGATGCTTCCCTCTATGCCTCTGGGAGGATCCTCCTCCAGGCAGATCCTAATGGTGAATGGCACCCCTGTTCCTACCTCTCCCAAAGTTTTGACCCAATCCAACGAAACTACAATATCCATGACTGAGAGCTCCTAGCAGTCCTCTGAGTGCTCAAAGCCTGGTCCCACTACTTATGGGGATCCCCCCACCAGGTTAAAGTGTTCATGGATCACAAGAACCTCACTTACTTCCACAAACCCCATACCCTGAACCGGTGGCAAGCTCATTGGTTGCTTGACCTGGCCAACTTCAACCTCAAATTGATCCATGTACCTGGGTCTCAACTCGCTGGCCCCGATGCCCTTTCCCGACGAGCAGATCACTTCCCGAACGATGCTTCAGATAATTCCCTTGTAATGCTACTCCCTCCATCTCTCTTTGTCAATGTCATAGACACTGCCCTTTCCACTAAGATCTGTTCGGCCTCCTCTACCGACCCATTTGCTTTGACTTCGCTCCAAGCAGTAGACAAAAACATCCCCGCAGCATTCCATTCCTGGCTCTCTGACTGGCAAAACAGGGAGGGGATACTCACTTATCAAGATTGCATCTACATTCCTCCCGAAGGAGATCTCAGGTGAGAAATCTTACAAAGATACCACAATCATGAGACTGCCAGCCATCCTGGGTACCTCAAGACTCGTCAACTAGTCTCTGCAGAATTTTGGTGGCCAGGCCTGGCATCTTTTGTTTGAAACTATGTAGAAGGATGTGCAGTCTGCCAGCAACACAAAGCCAACACCCATCCTAGTACCCCGCCTCTCCTCCCCATCGCTACCTCCGCATCTCACCCCTTCCAAGACATCTCAGTTGACCTAATCACCGACCTTCCAATCTCCGATGAAAAGGACTCTATAGTCGTCTGGGTTGACTGAGCCTTCAAGGGGGCAATATTTTGCCCAACTACCAAATCTGCTTCGGCAGCTGATGTTGCCTCCCTCTACTTCCACAAGGTTTACTGACGTTTCGGACTCTTTGATCGTGTCATCTCCGACAGAGGACCCCAATTCGCCTTGGCGTTTGCCAAAGAGATGGGGCATATCTTGAACTATGACCTCCATCTATCTACCGCCTATCACCCCCAAACGGATGGCCAGACTGAATGAACCAATCAAGAGCTAGAAACTTATCTTCGGATCTTCTGCGGGGACAACCCTGCCTCATGGACTGAACTCCTGACTTTCACCGAATTCGCTCATAACCACCACCCCCACTCCATCACCAATCAATCTCCGTTCTTCCTCCAAATGGGCTATGAACCCAGACCCCTTCCTTCCATCCTTGCTCCCTCCAACCTCCCCGCAGTAGAACTCTGCCTCTCCCAACTCTCCAAGGCCAGAGATGAAGCCCGAGCAGCTCATGAACTTGCTAGAGCAACCATGGCCTCTCGAACCAGACAACGTTTCAAACCCTTCACCCTAGGAGATAAGGTCTGGTTGGAAGCAAGAAACCTTCACCGTTTTCAGAAGGATCCCAAATTCCTTCCAAAACACGAGGAACCATTTGAAATCATCAAGGTTCTTTTCCCTATCACTTACTGCTTACACCTCCCCAAAAACTGGAAAATTCACCCTGTTTTCCATGCCTCACTTCTCTCCCCTGCCAAGGAAAACCCCGTTCATGGTCCGAATTTCCCCTGACCACCTCCTGACCATATTGGTCCCGAAGAGGAATACCTAGTGGACTGCATTCTCCATCATAAGGGACCACCCTCCCAACAGTGTTTCCTGATCTGCTGGAAAGGATACTCGGTGGAAGACAATTCCTGGGAACCAGAGCGGAACCTGAAAAATTCCAAACTCCTCCTGGCCGCCTATAAAAAGTGTCACCCCAAGGACTTCCCTTCCCAGTCCGCTTAACCATCCAACACCTCTACCACACCATGCCCTGCTCAGATGTCCCTGAACTCATTCTTCCTACTCCCCCCCGACACAATGGTTCACCACCTACAGAGTCTGTTACTGATTCTGTCCTTGCTTCTGTCACTTCTGTCACCCTCTCCAACTACTCTGACGGAGAGGTTCACCCCCGTCCAACTCCTCAGCCTAGCCAGCCTACTCCTCATGCTGTGCCTACTAGCGTCTCAAGTGTTTCTGCTTCTCCTCCCTACTATACGCCTCCTTCCATTTTAAACCCCCATGCCATGATCGTCGATGACACCTCCTCCCCCACTTCCTGCGTCGCCACTCCCGGTTGGGGTAACCAACCCGCCATCTCCATTCCCGAGCTCGCTGAACCCCCTGTTCGCCTTGCCGCTTACCTCGGCACCATTGAATCCGTAGACCTCCCTGAACATGCCCATTGGGTACGCCCTGACCTCCCCACCGATGCCGAATCCCGCACCCTCCTCCTATTCCTTTGGGACCCTCGGTACACTGTCCCCATCGGTGCCCACCTTGACTATGGGTTGGCGCTCCACTCTCTTTATCTCGCCACCCTCCAGGTCGCTAGGCTCACCGCTCTAGTACGTGCCCCCTCAGCCTCCTCCAACGCCAATGCCACCTTCCACAACCACACCCTATCCCATATCCAAATGGAATTGGAGACTAACCTCCTCCTGGCCTTCTATCAACTTGGTATGTTGGAATTCATGCATGACTTGGACCATTATCTCCAGGTCCTTGCTCATTATACCCACCTTGGCGCCACTTCGGCATCCACTCCCTCCACCTCTTCCTTGGCATTGAACTCCGAAGAGCTCAATGTCGTAGAACGTATTGAAGCCCACTGGACTGGCAACTTTGGCAATACTCCCCTCCTCCCTTCTCATCCTCGGTTTCATGAGGCCTGTTTCCAGTGCCACCGCCTTGGTCACCAGCGTGTCCAATGTGGGGTCTATCAGTGTCCGATATGCCACTGTTTCTGTCCTGGCCACTCTCAGTGACAGTGTCCTCTGCGCCACGCTCCTCCGCCGCCCTTGCCCTCTACCTCTCCCACCTCCTCGCACTCGTCACACCCTTCCTCGCCCCATCGCTCTTACCATGGACCCCACCACTCCCGCGGTTCCTGCCGCATGGTCCCCAGCCACCCGCATCGCCGCTCCCACTCTCCGGACCTGGATTCTGGAGTGGACAACGACGTTTGGGACGACATGGCCTTTGCCAACATAACCGGTTCACCTGCTATGGGGGCGTGTGACCTCTGAAGTGTCTATGCCAATGCCTTGACCCTCGTGGGGGGGTAATGTTACGTTTTTCCTTCCCTACTACGTTTTCCGTTCCCTTATGCTTACCCCTTGCCTTGCACATTGTCATCTCGCTGTTCAAACCCCGCCTGATGATATCTTTTTACCTGTGTATTACTCATATGTTCTCAAACGTTCCTCTGATTTCTATGCCTCGTAAATGCTGACTCATCTTTGTACCTCAGCATTCTACCTAGTTCTATGCCTGACTCATCTTTGTTCCACAACGTTCTATCCAGTTCTATTCTGTTACCACGGCTCGCCTATTTAAACCGTAGTACTCAACCTGTAACTCTAAGCTTGATCTTCTCAATCTAATGAGTTCCTGCGGACTTCGTCTGATTCCTTCGCCTCAGTCCTTGTCCACCCTTCACTTCCATAGCAAGGGCAGCCCTCTAGTAGCACCACGGCTAGAGGTTCTTCGCGTCGTCCAAGCTTCCGACCCCCAGTCTGCTTGACTCCTTTGAGATCACGCCTCGCCCATGGCAAAGCGTAACAGGTAGACGGTCATCGATGTGGTCAAGGTATGAGTGGTGGATGAAGTACGATAGATCAGTGTTATACCATGGGTATCAGAAGCCAGTCTGAATATGATGATAAACGAGTCTGCAGTGATGATCACTGATCCTGCAATAGCGAGGATCGGATATCCACTGATTGCTGCTGTAAATATGAAGAACAGTGCGATGCACCAGACACTACCAAGAACAACCTCACTCTCACTGCGCAAGCTTGGAACAGACATCTGAATCGACAGTAAGTTACAAGCCTGCAGGGCTCATAACCTATGGAAATACCACAGGTAATTCCACATGTGCAGCTGAGGGCAACAAGGGAAAAAAGTGGGCCTGAAGTGGGAGATACTCACTTCTAGGAGAGTGAGTTGTTGTAAAGCGTATAGTGAAGTCTTGAGTAGCTGACTGGGTGTTCTGAGTAGGAATAAGACTTGTATTGTGAGAGTGAAGACATGTCCTACTTATAGGATATCATGTCTGTATGTACGTATGTACGTTTCTATCATAATAGGTAAGTCCATGGAACATTGAGGAATGTCATGGAACGTATGTGTAATACATTTGTAATGTATTGGAAATAGTCTTGGTGATGCCAAGACATTTCTCAGTCAGCTGTCATCCTATTGGACGATAAGATATCTGTTATCTATGAGATCATATGTGATGAGTAATAGAGATAGCATAATGGCCTCTGTCCAGGCCTGCCTAGAATCATGGTAGTTGATAAGAAAGATAAGATATGAATACCATGATTCCTAATATCTGGTGTGTGAGCAAGGAAATCCAGGCAGTGGGAAAGGGCATCCAGGCCAGCAAGAAGGGATCTGGGGACATGGATCATCTTGTAATCAAAGTCTGCAAGGTTGAGTAACCAGTGGGCTTGTCTGTGGTTGAGGTTCTGTGGGGCCTGGAAATACATGAGATTCTTGTGATCCGTGAAGACCTGGATCAGGGTAGGAGAGCCGTGTAGGAGATGGTGCCAGGATTTCAAAGCACAAATGATCATGAGAAGTTTGCGGTCGTGATTGTCATAGTTTCGTTCTGCAGGGGAGAATGACTGGGACAGATATGAGCAAGGGTGCCAGGCACCATTCTCGTCGGTCTGTAAAAGGATACCACCAGTGGCCACACCTGAGGCATCGGTCACGATGACAAAAGGTGCAGTGGGGTCTGGGAGTTGGAGTATGGGCTGAGACAGGAAGAGTTCCTTTAGATGAAGGAACACAGCTTCCTGTGAGTGGTTCCATTGCCAAGGTTGGGTTTTCTTGGTGAGGTCAATGAGGGGGCGAGCAATGGTGGAGTAGTCTAGAATGAATTGTCAATAGTAATTGGCAAATCCAAGGAAAGACCAGACTTCCTTGACCGAGGTCAGAGCCGGCCAAGAAGTGATTCCGTCAAGCTTGACGGGGTCCATGGTGAGCTTGCCAGGAGAGAGGATCATGCCGAGGTAGTCCACCTGCTCTGTGGTGAAAGCACATTTGAACAGCCGAAGATGGAGGTCGAGCTCTTCCATCCTTTGAAGGACTCTCTTAGTCCATTCGGTATGAAATTGCTCATCTGGGGAAAAGATAAGGAGGTTGTCCATATAGATGACGAGCAATCCTTCTGAGATCATGTCCTGGAATAAATCATTCATGAATCATTGGAACGTGGCAGGGGAGTTGGTCATTCCGAAGAACATGACCATCAGTTCAAAGAGGCCCTTGTGAGTCAGGAAGGCGCCTTTCCACTAATGTCCTTCTTTAATCTGGATGTTGTTGTACCCCCAGCATACATCAAATTTGGTGAAGACCTTTGTGTCTTGCACCTTGTTGATGAGGGCATCAATTCTGGGCAGGGGATACGTGTCTCAGATGGTTTGTTTATTGAGCTTCTGATAATCCATGCAGGGTCGAAGCTTAGGGTTGCTGGCAGGGTCGAGTTCTTTCTTCTGGACGAAGAAGAAAGGAGATGCTTGGGGGGAATTCGAGGGGTGGATAGTACTGGACTGGAGGTTTTCTTCAAGGAAGGCTTCAGTGGCTTTGTGTTCCCACAGGGATAGCAGGTATAACTTGCCTATTTTGGGTTCAAAGCCTTCTTTGAGGTTAATCTCATGGTCATAAGTCTGTTCCGGTGGGAGTTGTCTGATTGGTCATTCCTCAAACACCTTTCAGAATTGCTCATACTCTGCTGGGAGGGTAACTTTGGGTTTCTTGTTGAACTCTGCTTGCACAAGTTGCATGGCAGAGGTGATCTTGGCGATGACCAGAGAGCCTAAGGGGTAGAACTGTGATCCACACTGTTGGATCCATCCTATACAATAATGGTTGTGAGCTCTTTGACAGAACTCACTCTCTGATTCTTCATCGGGATACTCATAGAGTCGAGCGTGGTCAACACAATTGACCTTAACTTGGCATGGGGGGGTCCAGTCGAAGCTAGATCTCTTGAATCAGTTGCTATATTCAGAGGTAGCGACGTTGTGTTCCTGAAAAAGAACCTTGGATTGATTGCAGGATTTGGGAATGTCGATCATCTGTTTGAACCAGTCGATCTGTGGGTTGGTGGAGTGAAGCCAGGGGAGTCTGAGAATGACATTCTCACTTCCGCAGGACATTACATGGAAGAGAACCTTCTGGGTGATCCCTCCAGTGTTGGCATAGAGGGTGCAGGTGAACTGGATGGCTCCATGGGAATTACTGGATTGGTCGATGTTCCAGACTGGGATGGGTTTTGGAAGTCGAGTGATGGGGAGTTTGTGCTTTCGCACGAAATCCCAGTCTATACATGAGATGTTGGCACCACTGTTGATCAGGGTGTGGGTGTCAACGGCTTTGAGGGTGTGCACTGGTACAATGAGCTGAACTGGGATCTGTATGAATTTGTGAGTCTCAGATACTAGTACATTGGTGCATCTAGGAGGAGTCTGCATTGATGGGATCCTCTGTTCTAAAAATCCTTTCGGGAGAAGGAGATTCTAGCTACCAACTTGACTTCATCATCATCCTCACAGTCGGCTAGCTCAGGGACATCGTCCTTCTTGACTTTTCGGGCCTTCTTAGGGTTCTTGGACGAGTCATAGGTCTTGCACTCCTTTGCCATGTGGCCAGTCTGGCGCCATCGGAGGCAACAACCTTCTTTGAAGCACTTCTGCCTTTTGGCTTTGGTGAGCTTGGAGGGTAGACAAACTGCATCGACATCCATGGTGTCAGGGTCTTTGTCTTCTTTCTTGGAATAGGTTGGCACATGTGGAGTGCTGGGTTTCTTATGTTGCTGGGCAATCCCTCGAGCCCATCGGTGATGGGAATCAAAGAGTGCCACCTTCTTGTACCAGTCAGCAACTTTAGTGGGGGGGTTCTCTATCTGGAGAACATCGAACATCAGATCTTTGGGTATACCCACAGAGTAATAGGAGACTAGGACCAAATCATTGGTTACTCCTGCAGTGGACACCTTGGACCTAAACTGGGCAGTGTAGTTAGCCAAAGAAGGGGAAAACTTGCCATTCTTTCCTGGGATCATCTGCTTGGTGGCAAGCCAAGTGAGCGCATTGGTAACTGACTCTAAATGAGAGAAAACTCCTTTGAATTTGGCAACGAAGTCGGACCACTTCCCGAGAGAGAAGCCTCCACCTGCTATCTTAGATTCTCTGAATGTATCAGCCCAAGTAGCAGCTGTACCTTTCTTCATGAAGGAGAGTGCATAGGCAATTCGCCTAGCATTGTCATTGTAGGTTTCAGCATTGATGGATAGGTACAATTGTACCGAGCGTAGCCAAGGCTTTGCTTTCATGAGGTTTCCGTTGAAGTCTTTGGGGACTCCAAGGTGGATTTCCATGGGCTTGGTTCCCATAGTGGGAGTCTGGGGTTGAGCTTGGGTGGCTGGCGCCATGGCTGGGAATATGTGACCGCTTTGTGCAATTGGAGTTGGTGACGGTGGAATGGGATTATGAGGGATAACTGCTCCAGCGGACAGCTGGTGGGACAGTAATCTAGAGAGTTCTTGGGATTCTGCTTCCGCAGAGGGAGAGCGTAGTTCAAGGTCTAGGTCTAGGTCAGGGTTGTCAGAGCCCTCAGTAGAAGCTTCTGAGCCTGATGATTCTGAGGATTCAGCAGTCTGCTGTTCTGTGGCTCTCCATGAGGTGGAGATCGGTGGTGGTTGGGCTGAGGAGGAGGGCCTACTCAATGGTAGCCATGACGTGGTAAGCTAGAGCTTTTGTTATGCTTGGCCCAGGTAGGGTCAAGCATAGACTCAAGAGTGAGGTCTGGGACAAAGGAGTACCAGCGTTCTTGACGCTACGGTATGACTAGAGGCTTTGGATGAGATATCTGCTCACGAAGAGCACGCTCAGCATTGAAGGATATGATGAGTCCAAAGGGGACAAGTCTTATCCCGGTCTTGGGAGGTCAAGCATAGGAGTTATCTCAAAGGTATGATTGAGTAGCTCTAGCTTAAGGAGTACAAGTGTAAAGACTACTGTTTATATACTCGAGCCATAGAAGGTCATGGAAGTCTATGGAATGAGCAGGAGAATGAGGAACTAAGAGAGATATGACTCGGGGAATCGTAAGGACTTGGGAGGAGTCAAAGTGAGTCATATCCGCTGTGGATCTGTCAATCAATGTTGATCAGAAGCAGCTGTCAATCAACGATTATCATGAAACAGAGAAGTGGTCGGAGCGACCCAAAGCGACAATGATAGTGGAGTCATTAGTTGGAAATGAAATGTACAATGCAGTCCATGAGATAAAGACCTATGTGCCATGAGAATGGAGTCTGGGTAATGCCAGACGAGGTGGATAGCAATCTGCTGAGACTAAGCTAAGGAAAAGAAGAAAAAGAAATAAACGGGCCAGGTCAAGTTGTAACACTGACCAGAATGTACTGATCAGTTACTATGCTATCGGCATCCCTGACTGGCTTATGTGGAAGATCCAGTCTATGGAAACCCCTCTGGATACTGTTGATGCCTGGTATACTAAAGCTGCCCACTTCTCTGCCATGAGGGAAAGAGCCCAGGATCTCTCCAAGTGGGAGAGTGAAAAGGTGTTTCATGGCTTCCACACATCACCTTCTTTGAAAAACCCCACCCCTGATCCAAACACCATGGACATAGATGCCATTTGAACCATCACCATTTCTAAGCTAACTCCAGCTGAGAGGAAACACTGCTTCAACAATAATCTCTGCTTCCACTATAGAGAACTGGGACACCAATCTTCCACCTGTCCCAAAATTTCTTCCAAACCTAAATGTCCTGCTGTAAAAGTCGTTTCCTCCACAAACTCCGATCTCCCTAAGCTGGAAGAAATTCTGGATGATGAGGACAAGGATAAAGAAGGAGTAGCAGTTAGGAGAGTAGCCTTTTCCAAGGATTTTTGAAATGGGGACCTGCCACAACATCTAAGTCCCCTAGTGCTTCAAGACTTGTAACATCTACTATGAACTCTATGCAAATCCCAGTACAAGTTATAGTTCCTTCACACACCCTTCAAACCTTTGACACCCAAGCACTCATTGACAGTGGTGCAGACATCTGTTGCATTGATTGGGGCTTTACTAAAAAGCACCACATTCTGCTCACAAAACTAGCTGAACCAATCTATGCCAAAAATGCTGATGGCTCCACCAACAAGAAAGGAATGATTTGCTATACTGCAAATATCTTTGTGTCCACTGAAGGACTGGTACACCAAGTTTTGTGCCATGTCATGCACCTCAACTGGGACAACCTTTTTCTAGGAATTTCCTGGTTGAAAAAGGCCAACCCCACCATTGACTAGGCAAAGTGAATCCTATACATCACTGAAACTATGGACCAATCCTCACTTCTTTTTTCCTTACATCAGGAAGCTTACTTTCACCAAGAGAAACTTATAATTCCTCTGAGATCCCCCCCACATCATGTCCATGTAGACTCAGTTCAGGACAAATGCCTCTTTGCTTACAATGGGTGGGAAGATGAGTGTGATTTCCTTACTAGAGCCCATGATCAATATACCATCAACCACATTATCTGATGTGGATCCCACTTCATTCTGGCTCCAGTGATCTCTTATCTCTCCATTTCCTTGGACCTAGCCCTCTCCCCAGATGCCCCCATCACCTCCCCTCTCCTTGATGAATACTCCAGATACAAGGAAGTGTTCTCTGAAGAAGCCTCCCATGTCCTACCACCCTCTTGCCCTTATGACCATACCATTAACCTCAAAGATGACTTCATTCCCCACATCACCAAAGTTTACCCCCTCTCCCCAGATGAACAATTAGCCACTGACAAGTTCATCAATGAGAACCTTGCATCAGGGAAGATCTTCCCTTCTAAATCCCCCCAAGCATCCCTGTTCATCTTTGTAAAGAAGAAGGTGCAATCAGGGCAGAAACCCAGACTTTGCCCCTGCCAGGATTACTGAAGGTTGAATGCCCAAATCATATGAGATGCCTATCCTCTTCCCTTACTCCAAGACTTCATGGATCAGTGTAGAGACTCATACATCTCTAGTGTTGTATCCCATCGTTTTACCACATCCTACAGACTGTTCATCATTGTGTACACTCCATCTGGTCATCATTCACTTAGTCTGGTCCATCCTTCCTCACCTGGTCTCATAGTCCTTGGTTAGTCCTGTCTGGTCTATTAGTCCTTTCATTTGGTCTTCACAGGTCATCCTTCATACCACTTACAAGTAGTTATTTTTACTCCTTTCATTTGTCATCATCCTCTATTGCTACCATTGTCATTGCCTTCACTTCATTAGAGTTTGTGTTCCTTGTTCTTGACAGTCCTGGGAAATGCCTGGACTATAAAGTCTTGTACCTTTGGTTACAAATACATCTTTCATGATCTTTTGACTTCTGAGGATCAACGGATCCTTTCCATGCATGCATGCATGTGTGTACCCATTGCCATCATCATCTCCACCACCTTCCATGTTGCTCTCTCATTGGACTCACATGTCTGGACTATTGTATCTACCATTGGACTACCCTTCTCACCGCCAGACTAGTATTTTCTCCTCTGGACACACATCTGGAATATCCTCTCTCCTGAACCATTCCTCTCTGGCACTTCACCTCCACCTCAAACCCTCTTTGGGGATGAACCCATCACACCCCTCACCTTTTTATACTATCTGGTCTTCTCCATAGGAGCCAAGTTTGTTGTTTTTCAGCGTTGACCATGCCTGGCTCTATGAGTACCTTGATGAAGAATCAGAGAATGAGTTCTGTCAATGAGCTTATGACCACTACCACACCAGAAGAATACAGAGATGTGGATCGAGGTTTTACCCTCTAGATTTCCCTGTTATTGCCAAGATCACATCGGCTATGCAGCTTGCACAAGCCAAATTCAACAAGAAACCTGAGGTTACCCTTTTCTCAGAATATGAACAGTTCAGGAGAGTGTTTGAAGAGTGACCCATTGGCCAGTTACCTCCAGAACAGACTTACAACCATGAGATTAACCTCAAAGAAGGCTTTGAATCCAAGATTGACAAACTCTACCCACTATTGCCATGAGAACAAGAAGCCACCAAAGCCTTCTTAGAAGAGAACCTCTGGTCTGGAGCTATCTGACCCTCAAACTCCCCCCAGGCCTCTTCTTTCTTCTTCATCCAGAAGAAGGAACTAGATCCTTCAGGAAACCCAAAACTTAGACCATGCATGGACTACCAGAAGCTCAATGACCAGACCATCTGTGATGCATACCCCCTTTCTCAGATTGACAACTTCATCAACAAGGTGCAAGATGCCAAGGTCTTCACCAAATTCAATGTATAATAGGGATATAACAACATCCAGATCAAGGAGGGGCACCAATGGAAAGGAGCGTTCCTCACCCATAAAGGTCTCTTTGAACCAATGGTCATGTTCTTCAGAATGACCAACTCTCCTGCCACATTCCAATGATTCATGAATGATTCATTCTGAGACATGATCTCCAAAGGATGGCTCATCATCTACATGGATGACCTCCTCATCTTCTCCCCAGATGACAATGTTCACATGGAATGGATGAAGTGAGTGCTTCAATGGATGGAGGAATTATACCTCCACCTTTGCCTCTTGAAATGTTCCTTCACCATGGAACAAGTTGACTACCTTGGTATGATCTTGTCCCCTGGAAAGCTCACCATGGACCTGGTTAAACTTGATGGTATCACATTGTGGCCCATGCCTACCTTGATCAAAGAAGTCTGGTCCTTCCTTGGATTTGCTAACTACTACTGACAGTTCATCCTGGACTATTCCACTATAGCTTGCCTCCTTATTGACTTTACTAAGAAGTTGCAACCATGGAACTGGGCTTCTGCACAAAAAGAGTCCTTCTTACACCTCAAGGAACTCTTCCTCTTGAAGCCAGTCCTTCGCCTTCCCAACCTGTCCACCCCATTTGCTATTGCTACTGATGCCTCTGGCATTGCAACCAGCAGCATTCTACTGCAGACTGATAAGAATGGTGCCTGGCATCCTTGCTCATACTGTTCTCAGTCATTCTCTCCTGTAGAGCATAATTATGATGTTCACAACTGAGAACTCCTCACCATTATTTGGACTCTTAAGTCTTGGCAATATCTCCTCCATGGATCCTCAACCTCCATCCAAGTATTCACTGACCACAGGAATCTCACTTATTTCCATGTTCCCCAGAACCTCAATTGGTGACAAGCCCACTAGCTCCTCAACCTAGTGGACTTCAATTACAAGATGATCCACATCCCTGGTTCTCTCCTTGCCAGGCCTGATGCTCTGTCCTGACACCTGGACTTCCTCATCCAAGTGCTGGACAACACCCAAATGACTCTTCTCCTAGAATCCCTCTTTGTCTGCCTCATTGACTCAGCCCTGTGAGACCACATCAAAACTGTCTCACAGGATGACCCCTTATTTCTCCAAACTCTCCAGGCCTTTGATGACTCTATTCCCACTACCTTTTGCTTTCACCTCAGCAATTGGCAGCTCCACAAAGGAGTCCTGACCTACCAAGGTTGGGTCTATATTCCTCCTGTTGCCAGACTTCAGAAGTCCATCCTTCAATGGTGTCATGATCATGCATCCACTGGCCATCCAGGATTCCTCAAAACCTGGCAGCTTGTTGCAAGTGAGTTCTGGTGGCCTGGTTTGGCCCAGTTCATTTGCAAGTACAGTGGCTCAAACAACTGTCCCAATGTTTGCATATTTTTCACTAATTGAAATGTACTAACTCTACAGTTAGTCCAAGGCCTTAACTATTGGTAGAGGGAATGAAGCTCTTGCTCTTAGCTACAAATCCATCTCTTGGTCGACATATTTGGGTATGATCTAGTGGAATGGTAGTCATATCAAAATGACAACTCATTGGGACAGTTGTTTGACTTTGAACTTCTATTACATATATCAGACCCTAGAATACTGTAAAATGATTAGATGTCTTATGTAATGGCTCTATTATGTCACCATTATGCAATCAGTTATGGCACAACTGATATCAACCCTGCCATCATCAGTATATTTCCTTATTACTATCATACATCATCTC
>JBBPSV010000767.1:0-13860 GCA_038093795.1 Retiboletus fuscus
GGTTGGCAGTTGGCAGGATAGAAAGAGTAGTCAGCAGGGTAGTTAGCATGTGGGCAGGGTAGTTACACAGTTGGTAGGTTAGGAAGGGTAGTCAGCAGAGTAGTTAGCATGTAGGCAGGGTAAGGATAGGAAGGGTAGTCAGCAGGGTAGTTAGCATATGGGCAGGATAGTCACACCAATTATGTAAGCATCCAAAAATGGTAATTTGAAATAGCTTGATTAGCATTTAAAATAGGGGCAGGTGTTAAGTTAGGGGTGGGCAAGCAAAGTGAGCTGGGTTAACCCTAGGATAGGGGCAGAGCTGAGTGAAGCAAGCTATATTAAATCCTAGTCTAGTGGGTAAACCCTAGAATAGGAGATCATTTGGGTCCATGTCTAATCCTAGATTGGGGTCATTGAAGGGGCAAGCAAAGTGCACTGGAGGATTAAACCCTAGGATAGGGGTTGAGAGGGATAGAAGAGAATAAACCCTATAGAGGTTGTCTGGGTGAGTTTAAATCCTAGTTTAGAGGAATTATATGAATAAACCCTAGGATAGGTTTCAAGTCCACAACAAGTCCAGATAGTTAGGAAGGGTAGTTAGCAGGTTAGTTAGAGTAGTTAGTAGGGTAGGTAGGGCAATCAGCATGGTAGGTAGGACAATCAGCAGGATAGGTAGGATAGTTAGCAAGATAGGTAGGGTGGTCAATAGGACAGTTAGTTGGTTCGGCAGGGTAGTCAGCAAGGTAGGCATGGTAGTCAACAGGATAAACACAATAGCTAGCAGGGTAGGTAGGTAGTTAGTACAATAGGCAGGATAGTTAGCAGGGCAAGCAGGGTAGTCAGCAGGAGGGTAGAGGGATTAAACCCTAGTCTAGGGGCAGTATAATAAAATTACTTCAGAGACAGTACAGTAGTTGATAAGGTTATTAGCAGTGCTGACAGGATGTAATCTGGCAGTGGGAGGTGGACAGGAGGTGGGCAGGGGTGGACAGGGTAGTCAATATGATAGGCAGTATAGTTGCAAGAGGCTGGTAGAATTTTGACAAAGTGGATAGTAGGTTAGGTAGTATAGTCAGTTAGCAATTCAAGTCCAGTAGGATTAACCCTAGAGGGGGGGTAGTAGGGGCCTGGACAATCCAGCCAGGGTGTGATCTAGTCAAACCCTAGTTTGGTAGATAGAGTAGTCAATAGGATAGGCAGATAGGCAGGTTAGTTGGCATGGGTAGTTTTAGAGGATTGGTAGAATTTTTGGCAAAGTGGGATAAAATAGCTAAGCAAGATGGTCAGCAGGGGTAAGTAGGGTATAGTTGGTAGAAATAGGCAGGTTAGATAGGGTGGAGAAGGGTAGTCACCAGGGATAGATAGGATAGTCAAAGAAATAGGCAGGTTAGGCAGGGTGGAAGGGTAGTCAAATAAGGTAGGTAGGGTAGTCAGCTAGTAACCCCAGACTACAGAGCAGGCAGAGTAGTTAGCAGGGTAGTCAGCTGGGAGGTTGTCTTGGACACTTTTTGTTTTCAAGTCTGTTGAGGGGGGGGAAATAATGAAGTGAGCTGGCAGGATAGAATATAAACCCTGGTCTAGGAGTCATCTGAGAAAGTATAGGAGTTGTCTTGGGTCCTTTTTTTTTTCAAATCCATAACAAGTCCAAAATGGTTAGGGTTGATCCTAGGATAGGGGCTGGTGGAGGGCCTGACCAAGAGTCTGACCCTAGGATAAGGTTAGAAATATTAGCTCACTAGAACATTTGAGGTTTTTGGGTTCATGTCTGATTCTAGATTGGAGTCAGTGGTCATTATTAAACCCTATATTAGTTGTCAATTGGAATCTTTTAGGTTCAAGTCTGATCTTAGAATGGGGTTAGGAGTCAAGGTTGTTAGCAGGTGCTCAGCAGGATAGTTGAATTAATATTAGATTATTATCCAAAAATGGTATCAGATCAAAAGCATTTCACTGCTACATCACAATTGTTCAAATATGGTAATAGTTTAAATAACATCCCTAGAAATTAATTTCCATAAATGGTAATATCAGCACACCCATTATATAAGTATTCAAAAATGATAATAAATAAATATTTATTCTAATCTAGAATCACAATTATTTAAGTCCCTGGTTAAACCCATCTTAGGGGTCAGCTAAGGTCTAGTTGCTCTTTTAGGATTAGAGTTATTGGACACTCAGTTTTGGGCATGTTAAACCCTAGAATGGAAGATAGGTGGCAGGTTTTAGACCCTAATATTATATTATTTAATTCTAGGTAGTGGGATTGGAGGCCAAATGAAGCAAGCCTATGTAGTCTAATCCTAGAATAGGGTAGGTAACAGAGCATGAAGATTTTAAATCCTAAATATGGGGTCAACTGGGTCACTTCAGGCTTTTTGGATTAATGTCTGATCCTAGATTAGCATTAGTGGTGTATCAATAGTAGAAAGTTCTCATATTGGATTATTAAACACTATATTAGATGTCAATTGTGATATTTTAGAATCAAGTCTGACCCTAGATTGGTGTTTGGGATCTAGGTTGGATAGTTGGCAGAGTAGGATGTGTAGTATCACCTTGACTTCAACTCTGCTGGTACCTGCTATCACTTCTACTATCTCAAGCATCCAAACTGCCCAACCTATCACCATGTCCAGTACTACAGCCACCACTATCAAGGGCATCAGAGCCATGCTGGCTCCCTCCACTGCTAGGGCACTGGCCTTCAATGGCAAAACATCAGAGCTGTTTGAATTCTTCAAACACTTCAAAGACCTAGCCAACATGTGCTTGCTTTCTGATACAGAAAAATGCAAGATGATTATTTGCTATGTTGACAAAGCCACCAAAAGCTTTTGAATTATGTTCAGCAGCTACAAGAAACAAGACTATGCAACCTTCAAGAAAGGAATTCTTGGAAAAGGAATTCTTGGTCAATATTGAGGAGTTAAGAAAGGAATAAAGTTTCAGTGGTGATATCATCATTAGTGACAGACCTGAATAAGTATTATGAAAAATTCTGATCAGTTGCTGTTATGTGAAGCATACACAATGGAATTCTTCTATAACTCAAGAACTTTGTTAAGGTGATACTCATGAAGAGACTGATGTCTGACTATCTTTAGTGAGAGAGGAAGACAGAGGATCTCAAAGGTAAACTCAAGAGGGCCTGAGAGTGAATCAAGTTATGCTTGTATTGTGCAGAACAAGATTGAGATAGAACTACAAAAGAGATGAGTATTTATAGATGTAAATGATGTGCACAGACTAATGAGGTGAAAGAGGAAAGAAAGGTATATGGCTATTCTGGGGGTTGGGAGACACTAGCCATCATAAGAGAGGTGGCAATGGAGTAGTAGGTCCAATGAACAATAAGGACTAAAGGAGATGAGAGAAGAATAGAGTGGTGGATCCAGTGATGAGGAGATAGCCAGTCCTGGTGTAACAAGAGATGATATTACCTCTCCAAGTACATATTTGAGTATAATTGGTGATGAGAAGAATGCAAGAGTGAAGAAAAGAGAAAATTGTAACAGTTGCTGACTGGCTGGTTGAAAACAAGAAGTTGTCTGACATAGACAGGGATTGCTATTTTTGGAAAGGGCTCCTGGTATCTGTCTGGCATGCCATTGACTGGTAATTGGAGCTTATAAATCCCACCACATATCTTGGTAATTAGTATTTTCAGGTCTGGTTCAGTCTGGCTACAGTGCAATTTTTGGCATAACTGTAACTGTAACCAGTTACACAATTGCCTGAAACCCCTGTAACAGGACCAGATGTTATGGTTTTCTCTTTTCTTCAATCTTGTGTACTATTGTTTGCCATTTATCACCAACTACACACATGAAGAGGCAACGTTGTCACTCATTATACTAGTGTTGGTTGTATCATTCTCACAGGTCCTTCTAGGATCTTCTACTCTCTTCTATCTTGACTCTTCAAATGTTCATTGGACTCACTACTCCTCCTTCATTTCTCTCACAATGGCCAGTGTCCCCCACCTTCCAGAATAGTCTTTCCCTTTTGTCTTCCATTTATATCTTCATTGGTCTGTATGCATCGTCTGGTCTATAAATACTTGTCTCCTTTGTATTTGTATTGTAATCTTGGTCTTTGCAATACAAGCATTGCTTGATTCACCCTCACGCCCCTCTGAGCATCACAAACACTTGAAACCCTCCATCTGTTACACTTGACCCGGTGTAAAACAGATAGATAGCCCGGAGGACTAGCAGGTAGTAGTCCTGGACTTGCAGAGGGGGTCAGAGGGCACGATGCGTTCGTCCCTAAAGGGATTCTAACTCGGGGAGAAAGGTCTGGAGGTGAGTCCGGTGTACTAAACCCAGCTAGGAACTAGTCCGATTGCGAACCAGACTGAAAATGAGGAGAAACGGACAGTCCGACAGTCCGGACTGAAGAGATCGGTTGGCGTAAGGCGTTGGAGACGACGAGAGACGATGGGACAACGTTGGGCGGTGGACGGTTGACGATGCATGGACTTAGACGATAGACGTGGAATGCAGGTGAGCCGTATGCTGGCATTACAAGTCAGAAAATACAAAAACTATATAGTCCGATCCAAACCGGACCGCTAAGAAACAATCTAAGTAAGGGACACGAAGTCCAGACTTCTAAGGGAAGCGGTAACTAAGGGGCACGACGATCCCTAAGAAGCCGAGGCTGTGTATGGACAAAGCGAGACAGAACCTTGTGAGCAAGCTCGAAACCCAAAACAAGCGGACCGAAACTTTAAAGGAAAAGAAGAACGAACAGCCCTAAAACGGTATAAGTAACGTCATATGCACGTGCAAGGGAGTGGTAAGGCACGTGAGAGTGGAACGAGGAACGATAAAGTTAAACCGGTTTGAACTGGACCTACCACGAACACCGGACTGACCTACTGTGGACACGGACTGATCGGTTTGAGGACGGACTGACAACGCATGGACCGGACTGAGAACCCAAAATGCTAGAAGGGTGGAAAAGGCCTCGTTTCAACCGTAGAGAGCTGGGACTCTCTACACCGGATAGGATTGAGCGTAGACTCAAGGGTAGGTTCTTGGCTAGAGGAGCACCAGTGAATATCGCTATGGTGCAACGATGGACTTCGAGGTGAGGAATCTGCTCACGGAGAGCACGCTCAACGACAAAGGATCTGAGGAGTCTGTAGAGGATGAGTCTTATCCCAGAGTTGGGAGATTCAAGTGTAGGAGTTTTCACAGGGTGAATTGAGTAGCTCTAGCTTAAGGGTTACAAGCACTAGTGCTATGACTTATATACAAATGGTATAGAAGCTGGGGGAACGCAAGGGAATGCTCAGGAGGAGCAGGGAAAAGTGAAGTATGACTTGGCAGAACGGATGAAGTCAGAACGAGTCAGAACGAGTCATACTTGCTGTGGATCTGTCGATCAGAAGCAGCTGTTGATCAAAGATAATCATGAAATGAGAAGATGGTCGGAACGACCCGAATGGACAAGTGACAGTGGTGTCAGTTGTCGGAAATGAAATAGAAGTCCAAAGGGTTACGCCTATTGTACCGTTATGGTAATCTGGGTTGGGCCAGATAGACTACACTAGCGAGTGTAGAGGCAAGCGAAGTGTCAATGAAAGAAAGACATAAATGGTAGGGGTACTCAATCATAACACCATCTTCCTCTATTCTAAGTAATTGTCAGATGTTGGTCTCTTTGTGAGTATCAGCTTGGTAACCTCTCAAGAGAAAGTTCCAATTGCAACACTTTGCATAACAAAAGACCAAGATTCTCCCTGGTCCCACCTACTTAGGTGAAGGACCAAACCTATAACCATCACAAGTCCCAGCAGAACGTACAATCTTAGTCCTGACGACATTGAGGACATTGACATCCCTGAAATCCAACAACAACCATCGAGATCCCACCACTACCATAACCCAGCAACACCATTTGGGGCTGCCAACCCGTTGACTGCAGCAACTACCCCCATGCACACCAGGACCTTTGTACCCTTATCCTAACAGACCCCCCAAACACCTTCGAACCCCGTGTCCACAGCAACAACCATGACAGAACTCAAAGCAGCTCTACCCTCTGACTTCTCAGGAAAGTCAGCTGACACTTCTCAATGGATCCAAGCCATGAAAGCATACTTCACTTTAAATGCCATATTATACACAAAAGATAGTGATAAGGTCATGACCACCTTAAACAAGATGAGTGAAGGAAGAGGTGCCTCCTTCACTGAGATGTGGTATGATAAGATGGCTGACACCACCATCGCTGCTACCCAGAAAGACTTTAACACCTTCACCTCAAACTTCGAGGAAACCTTTTATCCATATGACGTCCAAGCCACCACCCACACTGAGTTATCCAAATTAGTCCAGAAGTTCTTCAAAAACAAAGATGGGACCATCAACGATGGCTTTCAGGCATATATTACCAACTTTCAGAACCTTTATGCCAAAGCGAAAATCACAGACCACGCCACACTTATTGACCAATTCTCCTTGGGCCTAGATCAGAAGATCTCCATGATGATACTCTCGATGACCACCATCCCCACCACAATCACCAAATGGATCACCAAAGCAAAAACATTCTATACCCAGAAAATGCGTATCCTCACACTTTGAGGAGGATGTCCCCAACCATCTTCCTGGGTCCGAACTCCATCCAGGGACCCCAACGCCATGAACGTAGATAATATCATCCTGTCCAAACTTACTCCCATTGAATGCACTAAATGCATCAGAGAGGGACAATGCTTCCAATGTCACCTCCCAGGCCATAACTCGGCCAACTGTAAAGGAAAAACCACCTTTCATTCAACACCATCCTCCACTCGCTCCCAGAGTATTCATACCACCAAAACCACCAAGGAATTACCAGAAACCCCTCGCTTTGCAGTCAACAAATACATCCAATCGCTCAAGACCTCTGGTAAAGGGGAACCTGAGATTTTATCCATCCTCAAAGCATGCTATGAGGATGAACCAATTGAGGAAATCGCCTCCATTTCTACCCCAAATGTTCAATGAGGAAAGGATTTTTGAATAGGAGAGCCGCTTCAATGTCACTCTCTCCCATACCCAGTCATAATGGGGGTATAATAACATATGCCTCAGGCAGGAAGACCAGTGGAAGGCAGCATTCATCACACCTCTTGGCCTCTTCAAACCAACAGTCATGTTTTTCGGATTTTGCAATGCTCTGGTGACCTTCCAGTCATTCATGAATCATATCTTCACAGATATGATAGTAGAAGGTTAGCTGAAAATTTATATGGATGACTTGGGTATCCATACCAACGGCCCTTTCACCCTTCATCACAAATGAACTTGCTGAGTCCTCCAACATCTCCACAAACACGGATTGTCTCTGAAAATCACCAAGTGCTCCTTTGACACCCCTGCCATGGAATACCTTGGCATGATCATAGGTCAAGGGGTCGCTCAGATGGATCCCACCAAACTCTCCACCATCACTGACTGGAAGCCCCCTATGTCTGTTAAAGGCATTTGCTCATTCCTTGGATTTGCAAACTTCTACCAAAAATTCATTCCCAACTACTCTAACATTGTTGCCCCACTCACCTTCCTCACTCACAAAGACCAACCCTGGATCTGGTCTCCCCTATAACAACATGCCTTTGACTCCCTATGCAACATCTTTTGCACTGCACCTGTCCTTCATATCCCTGATGTCTCTCATCCCTTCTTTGTTATGACTGATGCCTTTCTTCTCACTATGGGCGCAGTCCTTATGCAGAAGGATTGTAATGGCAATAAGAAACCTTGTGCCTACTTCTCCAAGACCTTTTCTTCCACAGAATGGAACTATGACATCTATGATCAAGAACTCCTTGCTGTCATCCTGGCCCTCGATGAGTGGAAACACTACCTCCAAGGGACCTCTCACCCTGTCTCTATTCTCACCAACCACAAAAACCTCTCATACATCTGTGATCCCAGGAAACTATCTCGCTGACAAGCTCATTGGTCATTATTCCTACAGGATTTTGATATTGTCTGGATTGTCACCCCACACACCAAAATGGGTCTAGCTGATGCCCTCTCCTGAAAAGACAATATCAACACCTCTGATGACAATTCTGTTGCATCCATCACCCCTGACCCAGTCGTCATCAATGCCCTTGATCTTACCCTAGTGCGACACATCCAAAATTCTTCCTCATCTGATCTCTTCATACTCAAAGCACTTGCAGCCCTCAATGAGGGGTCACCACTCTTTACCTGTGCCTCCCTTGCTGACTGGGCCTTCAACAATGGCCACCTCTACTTTAAGAACCAGTTGTACATCCCATCTACCGCTCACTCTTCACTCCTCCACTCCATCCACTCCTCACCCCACTCAGGTCACATGGGCGTTTTCCACACCAAGGCTGTCCTTGAACATGACTTCTGGTGGCCTGGTCTCTCCACCTTTGTTAAACACTTCATTGATGGTTGCACCACTTGCCAACAAAACAAGGTCAACACTCACCCAATCCACCCACCACTCACCCCCATCCTGTTACGATCGGTCCTATACGACGTCCCAATCTAACGGTATTTTCGCTAAGTCCTTTTATCTTATCTTATCTTCTTATCACATCAACGGATGCTCATGCACCATCTAATCATGGATGCTTTTGTTTACCTTTGTTTACCTTTTTATAGAGTTTACTTTCTCTCCAAGACGCACTATCCGGCAAGCACAGCCTTTCTCTTATCTTTCATTTCCGTGCTGTGCTTTGCTGTGCGCATTGCTTCTTTCATTTCCGATATGCTTCTCTTCCATTCTATTCCTGTGCACTGCTGCGCATTACACATCATGCTTCTTCTTTAATCTCCGTCTCACAGCCTTATGCCTCATGCTGCCACATCATATGACCATATGTAGTTAGTCACCAAACATGTACACACATTACGCTTTGCTATATAAACCCAGAGAACTCGCTGGCTAACACCAGTCTTGTTCTTCTGGAGATTTCCCCAAAAGTCTCTACACTAAGAGCAAAGCTCCCTTCACATCGCTCATACACTCTAGCCAAGTATAAAGGCTACTACGAAGTTCCTTCGCGACTTAGTCTACCTCTTCACGACGACCGCTCAGTGCTAGACGCATTGGGTTGTTTCACATCCCTTTCAAACAGATCACCATTGACCTCATCACCGACTTACCCCCCTCTGCCAGCCACAATTCCATAGTGGTCTGGATCAACCACTTTATGAAGGGGATAATTCTTGTAGCATGCTTGAAGACTATTGATGCAGCAGGGATCGCTCAGATCTTCTTCCACCATGTCATCAAACGCTTCAGCCTCCATAACACGATAATATCAGACTGGGGACCCTAGTTTGCCTCAGCCTTTGCCAGAGAACTAGCTCACCTCCTAAAATACGATGTTCGTCTATTCACAGCCTATCACCTCCAAACAGATGGCCAAACTGAATGCATGAACCAAGAGCTGGAAACCTATCTATGAATATTCTGTGCCAAAAACCCCTTCTCATGGGCTGAGCGACTAACTTCCACCAAATTTCACCACAATTCCGCACCACACAGCTCCACCAAAAAATCACCCTTCTCCTTACTCTATGGTTACGAACCCCAATCCTACCCTCCTCTGGGAAAGACTTTCCTCCCAGCCCTAGAAAACCATTTGTCCACCTTAGATGAAGCATGAAAAGAAGCCTTAGCAGCCCATGAATCTGCATGAAAGATCATGGCAATCCAAACTTCCCACTGATTCTCCCCATGGAAACCTGGAGATAAGGTGTGGTTAGAAGCCACTCATCTCCACCTAAAATATCCATCCAGGAAACTTGCCCCAAAATGTCATGGCCCTTTTGAGATCACCAAGGTCTTATCTCCACTCACTTACCAACTCCATCTCCCACCCACATGGAAAATCCATAACATCTTTCATGCCACCCTTCTATCCCCCTTTTGCTCCACTGAAGCATATGGCCTCACCTTCTCTCTCCCACCACCTGATGTCATAGAAGAAGAAGAATGGGAAGTTGATGAAATCATTGCCCATAAAGGTCCCCAACATAATTGGCAGTACCTAACCACATGGAAGGAATACCCCTTATCGGAAAATATGTGGGAACCTGAGTCAAATCTCCAACACTCCACCAGAATCCTATCCGATTATAAATGCAAACACCACCTCTGATTCTGTAGTTCCCCCTCAGTCGACAGTCTCTTCGTGAGTATCTCCTGATGGAAAACTACAGAATCAGTACATGTTCCTTATATGCTATGTCCTCACAAACCTTATCTACTACCTCCTTGCTCTTGTTGACCTCTCAGGGATCAGCCTCGCCTTTGTATGGGTGGTGAGTATATCCATCGCTTCTGCAAGAGCCAGGAGCCCACTTGGTATTCGCAGCAGTCCTGGATGACCCACCCCTCATTATGGCTATTTTGAGAAACCCTACCTTCCATGACGACCTCATCTCCCAAGAACTCACCAAGACATACCACCTGCTTGCTTGTGCCCAACATCTTGAACTATCTGCCAGAAGGCCAGACCTCCCACTATGTCATACCCTATCCCTTCTCCCTGAGAGGATTTTAACCATTATGTTTCATCATGGCTATAGTACTTACATCGAAGACTTAGACCTTGAGCTCATCTACCCTATCTTCAGACATATCTTTCTCATTTTACCCCAAGACCAGCACAATGTAGAGACTCATATGTCTCTAGTGTCATATCCTATCATTTCACCACATCCTACAGACTGTCCATCATTGTGTATGCTCTATCCAGTCGTCTCTTATCTAGTCTGGTCCATCCTTCCTCACCCAGTCTTCTAGTCCTTCGTTAGTCCTGTCTGGTCTACTAGTTCTTTCATCTCGGTCTTCGTCAGTTTCCCTTCATACCACTTACAAGTAGCTATTTTTACTCCTTTCATTTGTTGTCATCCTTTATTGCTACCATTGTCATTGCCTTCGCTTCATTAGAGTTTGTGTTCCTTATCCCTGACAGTCCTGGAAAATGCCCAGACTATAAAGTCTTGTATTCTGGTTTTCAAATGGATCTTCCTTCTGATCTTTGGACTTCTGAGGATCAAAGGATCCTTTCCATGCATGCATGCATGCACATATCCATTGCCGTCATTGTCTCCACTGCCTTCCACATCACTCTATTGTCAGACTAACGTGTCTGGACTATCGTATCTACCCTTGGACTATTGTTCCCCACCACCAGACTATTGTTTTCTTCACTGGACACCCATCCAGAGTACCCTCCATCTTGGACCTTTCCTTCTGGCACTTCACCTCAGCCTTGAACCCTCTTTGGGAACAAACCCATCACACCCCTCACCTTTTCTTACTATCTGGTCTTCTCACTTGGAGCCAGGTTTGTTGTTCTTCAGTGATGCTTATGTAGAAGCACAAAATTGACTTCACCCTTTTCACAACTGTTCCATTTCACCCCCTTGTCTGATACCACCCCCTCTAGCCAGCTGCCTCTCCTTTCCTCCACAGTCCCCCACCCCTATGGTCACAGTCTCCGATGTTGGAGACTATGCTTGCTCAGATGAATCTGACAATTCTACCATCCCCATCCTGTGCAAACATCCTCAGTATATTGTGCTCCCAGACGGTATATGCACATTGTCATCCCCAACCCACACCATGCTCCAAGCTATTATTATCATGCCTGCCTCCAGCCTCACTGAGTGCTTTCAGTGTCACTCTCACAGTCACTATCAGGAGGATTATGCAGAGTATGTTTGTCCCATATGCCATGAACACACCCTGGGCCATCCTGCTCACTCGTGCCTCACCCACCAATACGAATTCTGTTCCAACTGGGGACACTGAGAATGATGATGCCCCCACTGTAATTGTGGACTTTGCCATCAGCCTGGTCATATCATCAACAATTGCCCGTTTGAGTTACTATCCCCCTCACAGACCCATGCAATCTACAGGGGACCATCTGTCCCTCCAACCTGACTCACATCTTCTGGAGAGCAGAATGGAGACCACAGAGATTGAACCAGGGATTCAATTGTACAACAGGGGTAATGTTACAGTTTTCTCTTTTCTTCAATCTCATGTACTATTGTTCGCCATTTATCAACTACTATGCACATGGAGAGGCAACGTTGTCACTCATTATACCAGTGTTGGTTGTATCATTCTCACAGGTCCTTCTAGGATCTTCTACTCTCTTCTATCTTGACTCTTCAATCGTTCGTCAGACTCACTACTCCTCCTCCGTTTCTCTCACAACAGCCAGTGTCCCCCACCTTCCAGAATAGTCTTTCCCTTTTGTCTTCCATTTATATCTTCATTGGTCCATGTGCATTGTCTGGTCTATAAATACTTGTCTCCTCTGTATTTGTATTGTAATCTTGGTCTTCGCAATACAAGCATTGCTTGATTCACCCTTGTGCCTCTTTGAGCATTACAAACACTTGAAACCCTCTGTCTTCCTCTATTCTAAGTAATCGTCAGATATTGGTCTCTTCATGAGTATCGCCTTCATAACCTCTCGAGAGGAAGTTCCAATTGCAACACTTCGCATAACACCAGAACTGCTTGTAACCAGTTACAAGTGGTTATAGGAGGTTACAAGACTGGTTTGAACCAGTTTTTGCAAAATCAGTTTGTACAGGGGTTAGATGTGGGAATCCAGGTTAGATGTGAGTGTATGGAATGTAGTATAAGCACAATCATCATAATAAGATCATGTGATGTGGTCTAGAATCATGGTCTAGAATCGAAGATCAAGAATAGAACACCATGATTCTCAACACTCCTCACTGTTCATGTTTGTGACAATGGGGATTTGATGAGTTGTAACTGGTTTCTCCCCTCTTCAAACTTCTGTTTCCCAAGATTATTTGTGAAGATATCAGCAAATTGCTGAGTTGTTGGGACATAGTAGATTTGGATCTCTCCAAGTTCTACTGCTTCACAGACATAGTGTTCTGGGATCCAAAGATGTTTAGTACAACCTTCTTGAACAGGGTTTGAGGCAAGGAATATAGCTCCTTGGTTATCAATACAGAAAGGAATGGGGGATAGCTTGAAACCAATCTCTTCATAGATGTTTCTAAGCCAAGCAGCTTGTCTAGCAGCTTCTGTCATTCTGCAAAACTCTGCTTCAGTGAAGGAAAGTCAAACTCTCTTCTGTCTCTGGGATAGCCAGGAAATAGGACCATTGGAATTGAATATGACATAGTCAGTGGTGGAGTGAGACATTTCAATGTCTGCTGCCTAATCAGTATCAGAGTAAATAATTAGTCCAAACTGATTACCCATCACAGAGTACTTGATGCAGAGATCTTTCATGGTAGAAAGATAGTGCACAGCATGCATAAGCTTCTGCAGATGTTCTTCTAAAGGATTGGAAGAGAACTGTAATATCTTGATAACTGCAAAGGCAAGGTCAGGTCTAGTTCCTAGCATTATGTATAATAGTGATCCAATGACTGACTGATAGAGACTTTGAAGAGCAGGACTTGTGACTGGTCCTTGGTTAGGTCTCAGATTATATCTGGTGGGTAGAAGAGTATAGACAGGTTTGCAATTCTCCTGACCAAATCATTTGATAACTTTCTCCACATGGCAGGTTTGGTCAAGGATAATTGTACCCTTTTGGTTGTTGGTTATCCCAATACCCAAATACTCTTTAGCTTCTCCAAGGTCATGGCATTCCCATCATTTCATGAACATCTTCTTATGTTCGAGGAGTAGCTTGGTATCATTACCAATAAAAAGACTGTCATCAACATATATTAAAAGTAAAATGATTGCTTCACTGATGGATTTAAAATATAGTCCAGGGTCTGATGTAGAACAGATAAAACCCATCTCCTAGAGTGACTTGTGCAGCTCTTTATTCCATTCGAGCACAGCTTGCTTGAGGCCATAGATGGC